>JAVIWB010006317.1:0-93542 GCA_031893035.1 Dermolepida albohirtum | reverse complement strand
TATTTTCACTGATAAGATTGTCCTGTTTAAGTTCTTTTTGTTAATCATTTATTTTCCCGACAAGTGAAAAAGTGAGATCTGTTTTAAATTGTTTGTAAACCTCCTCGTCTATCAAAAGCTCTTTGTGTTTAACATATTATTCTATCAACATGCATACAGTGACATTGCTTTTCTTGGAATTTGTGAAGAACAAATCTGGATTTTGTGAAACTTACAGATGAAAAATGCTGGATCTGATCTTTGTTACAATTGTTTTTCATAAAGTGAGTAATGAAATTAAACTATTTTGGCTCTGTATATATCTTTTTAACCAAGTTCAACTGACTGAAGCCTTCACAATCCGTTTCTGCGCAGGTAAATTGCCGTAATTGATTAACAAGAATTTGGGTCTCTTAGCTAACATATCATTAACCTCAGGCAGAATTGTCTTGTCTATAAAATTAATAAGAAGAAGATTTACAATAAGGAGATTCCCCAGTTTGTGTCGCTCTCAAAATGTTTCCCGACCCACAATGATTCACCGTATCAGAAATACATGTATCAGCACTAAACAACACAGTTTTCTGTTTTTTTTTTTTGTTAAAACTTTATTATCGTCTTCTTACAGCTCTTTTGCTTATTTAAATTAATATTCAATTTGTATCTTTCCTTCTTCTCTAGTACATAAACAAATTGCAATGATTGTTTGAATAGCGTTAATATTAATATGCATACGCATTAAGCAAAATTTATATTTTGGTTAATGTATTCTTCTCTCTCTTCTGAATAAGTCTTATGACTTATACTATGATAAGGCTCGAGAAGTACTGCGAGAATGAGATTATAGATAATATTGTTTTCGGTTATTATTATATGTATTAAAATATTATACTTATGAAACTATATCCTCCCTTACAGTCTTGCGTAGTATTACGCAAAAGACTCTTTTGTATATTTTTGTTGTCTGCTTCTTTGTGCATCCTGTATATCCTGTAAAAACAAAACACAAGTAAAGGAAATTTAAAAGTGAAACTTTTACGTCTAAATCTAAGAAACTACAAAATACGCGAAGTATCGTCAACATGAATTTTAACCTATAAAACCAAATAATAGTTGTGCATGCGTATTTTCAGAAAGTCATGAATATTGTAGGAATATATTGTGTTCTCTTTAACTTGGTCATAAATTTTTTCCTGAATTAGCTATACACGTTTATTACATATACGAATATACACTTAATTGTATTTTACACCAACATTTTTGATACATTCAATGCACTTGTAATTTCAACTTATTCCTTTTCAATTTCAACACACTCGGAGTAATGACGCTATGGTGCTATTATACCATTTTATATCTTTATATCTTGCTCAAAATTCTTGGAATACTGTTTTATTATCATAATAAGTTCTTCATCTAACAGAAGCTTATTTTTTCCAGCAAGGGTTTGAGTTTAGGGAATATGCCGAGATCACTTAGAACATCTGGTGAATAGGATTGCTCTAGCACAACTTAAAATCTCTGGTGTTTTAATTTTTCGTGAACATCTTGACCGGTGTAGTCACGATGAAAGAGAACTTTAATCTGTCATTCCGGGACATTTTTCAAAAAATATATATATTATATTTGTCTAGTATAAAGACATAATATGGTTTGTTAACGGTTGGTCATATTTCAAAAACTGCTTCCTTAGATGTATTTAATAGGAAGTCACAATACGGTATGGGCCTTTGCAAAATAGTTTATGAATATTATTCCCCCTGACTTCCAAGAAATCGTAGTAAAAATCTCTTGGCTTTCTTTGAGAGAGAGCTACCTTGATGTTACTGTTAAGGTTGACATATGTATTCATCAACCGTAGCAAATCTTCACAAAAAATCCTTATTTTTTTGGTAATCAACTTCAAATTATACCATCACTTTCACGTTTTGTTAATATTTTTATTACAATTCAAGATTCGCAATATCCTCCTACTCATAACTTGGACATGCCCAATGGTACATATAAAATGTGATGTATGATACATGTGACTTTCAAAGGACCGTTGTTATTCAAAGACTGACTAGCGAAATGTATAATCCACGCGATTTGGAAAGGAGAGGCAGATTATATAGTTCCAAGTTAAAAACCATATCAATTGGAAAAGTAATTCAAACCAGAAGATGAAGAAAGGATTTTAGCTTATGTAAACTACAAACTCACGACATCTACCCGCAAAACTGCTCGCGAATGTGCTGTTTCCACCAAAAAGACTCGTTTAATTTGAAAACGTAATAAATACAGACTATTTAAAGCAGTGTTAGCAATAGATTTTGTGCTCAAAATTGAGAAAGTTATTTGGTCGATGATTTTTGGGAGAAGAAAACAATAATCCGCATTTTTCTAACACAATTCTCTATATGGATAGAACAAAATTTACTAACAATGCAGTATTTAATAGACATAATAATATTTGTTGGTCTCAATATAATCCTCACCTTATTGTGGAAAGACATTACTTGTCTTTTCTGTAAACGTGTAATGTGGCACTTTTTTGTACGAAAATATTAGGATCATATTTTTATGATAATAGTTTAAATGGAGAACGATATTTACGCTTTCCGTATAACGATCCCGAAGATATGCTATATAAATTACTACTAAATTTAATTCAAAATGTTATTTACTTTCAACATGACGATAATTTATAATTTCGTAATGTTTCTGAGTATCTTTCAATGTTTTCTTAAGACAAACTCGTCCTCTGGCCGGTAAGAATAATGTATATAAACGCAAACATAGCAATATTGAGGAGCTAAAAATGAATATTACGACAACCATAAGAAACATCCGTCCTCTGACTTTGTGAAAGGTTCATTTCGAAATGGTGAGAATATGTGAAATGTGCATACGGAATTGTTAGTCAATTTAAGCATTTACTGACTCAATCGTTTGTTTATTTTGTTTACAAAATATTTTTTTAGTTTTACGATTTCGTTACTGTTTGTAGTAATTTATGTTTTGCTTTTAATAAATATGTCATACAGGTTTGTTACCATTTGTAGTCATTTATATTTTTTCTCTTTTATTTATTCATCACTAAAATAATTTTTCAAAGCTTACTTGTGCATTATTTCCCTAACAGTAATTAATCTCCGTTATAATAAATAATTTAAAAATACTCAACTATGATTGCCATTAAAAAAAGGGGGTTTGTGATATATGTATGTTGAAAACTAAGTATGCCATAAATATTTGATTGAGATTATTAAATACAGTAAAAATATATGCCAGATGCCATTTTAAGTTTTGTTTTATTTTCAGTAATAACGAAAATATATAAGATTTAAAATTTCAGGAATTTTTAATTTTCTATATATATATATATATATATATATATATATATATATATATATAGATAGATAGATAGATAGATAGATAGATAGATAGAGAGAAATAAAGAAAAGGTAATTAAAAGTTTAAAAATTCTTCTCGTTCTGGATGCCAGCGACATTGTATATTTTTGAAATAAAGTTTCGGATATAGAACTGACAATTATGCCACTACTCAAATATTGTTTGGATTTATGCATATGAAAAAAGTACACATGTGCTCTTGTGTGTTTCCTTTTCATAAAATGTTAAAGTAAAGTAAATGAACAATTGAACACATAATTTGCATCATATAATTTTTCATTAATGAACAATATTAAAAGATATAGATATATGGACTTGTTTTAAACTCTAAAAATGAGAGACTAACATTAATTCATATTTATACATGATGATAGCAGATAATCATAATAACTGCAATTAGTTAATTCTACACTAGAAACGAAGACTACATAATTAATGATAATTAACAAAACAGTCTGCAAAAACAAATTATTATTAGGTAATCTATTCTTTGCTATTTTATACACGTTTTGGAAATTATATTCTTTGCAAATGATTATCAGTAATAATAAATACAAATCTAGGCGAATACTCGACAATTGTTGAAACTATGAATTATTAAGTAAAATAATAAAATCAATAGAACTTCATTATTTAAATCGTAGATTATACCATCCAAATTGTTTGTTCAACCTCTAGCATATTGTGGACACGCTCTATTCTGTTTTATTTAGTAATTATTAAAACTGATATATTTAGTAATGCTTTTCAATTGTAGACACATTTTGAACACTAAATCTTCATAACTTTCATAATTCTAAAAACATAAATTGGAATTTCTTCTTACCAATTAGATTAACATTTACATTAAATTGCTAAAAATAAATTTAATTTTTTCAGGAACACCTAATAATTGGAAGGATGTCAGAAATCATTTAAAAAATTTGTTTCATCAGAAGAAAGTCTACAATCTACAACATTTACAGCATAGATGAACCATTTTGTATATATTTATAAATATAAGAACAACCCTTGTAGCTATATCCCATTTTTAAAACATTTTCATCACCATTACATTGTATATTATATATAAAAGATAGTGATAATTGTATGAATATAAATATATAAATACATTTTATAAGTGGTGCCATTTGTTGTACCAGCAGTAACCCGTTTAAGTTTGTATATTTTATAACATATATTATATATACATAAACAAAATTATATAAACATACAATAATTTTAAGTGCCTTTTAAATATTATATATATATATATATATATAAATTAATTTTTATGATAGAGATGTTGATAATGATTGTATACATATAATATGTGATGATAATGCATTTTATCTTTGTTTCTTTTTCTTCCTGACCAAACGTTAGCCTTAAGAAATATGGTGCTTGACAAAAATACAAATTCTATACAGTGAATGTAAAAAGTATTCGTACACTGAGCTAAATGTAATAAAAAGCCATATAATTCGTGTAATTGTAATTGGAATTGTAAAACATATTAATAACAAGCAGTGTATTCCATTATTGAATAGCTGTACTTAAGAAGTTTGATAGAAATTTTAATTACACCTCAGAAACCTCTCTGTAAGCAATTTTACTTATATTTCTTGCGCACGATAAGTATTCGTACACGTACGATATTTGAGGAATTACCTACTACATTCGGGAAAGTACCGAACTACTGCACGTGAAGTTTGCGTACACATCGTCGGTAGTATATCAGTTATCATCTTGTGTAGATGCAGTACATGTTAACGGCAAAATGGGCAAGAATAAGGAAACAACCCCTGAAGAGCGAAAGATTATAATTAGATTACATAATCAATGTAAATCATTGCGTACTATTTCAAAAATTGTTAACCGGGCTCACTCAACAATCCAGTCTATCATAGACAGATATTGTTATACCGGTAGATTGTATAATAAACCCAGAAAAGGACGTCCAACCAAGTTGAGTAGACGTGGTGTCAACGCTCTTCTAAAAAAAATAAAGGCCAACCCTAAACTTAGTGCACCAAAATTGAATGCAGAAATAAGAAAAAGTACAGATGTGAGTGTATGTGATAGTACAATCAGAAATATTTTGCGAAAGAACGGTTACCATGGCAGAACGGCACGGAGAAAGTATTGGATAAATAAGGTAAACCAGATAAAACGCTTACAATTTGCTAAGACATACCAAAACGCGCCTCCAGAGTTTTGGAATAAAGTTATATTTACAGACGAGAGTAAATTTAACATATTCAAGTCTGATGGTAAGTGTCTAGTGTGGCGGAAAAAAAATAGTGAGCTCGATAGCAAAAATATCTGTGCAAGTGTTAAAGGTGGCGGCAGTTCAGTGCTTGTCTGGGGGTGCATGAGTGCTGTTGGTGTCGGTACATTGCATTTTATAGACGGTATAATGGATCATAGAATGTATATTGATATTTTAAAGACTAATTTACCGCTTAGTGTTGCGAAAATGGGATTAAATGGTGACTACATTTTTATGCAAGACAATGATCCCAAACATAAGGCGTGGAATACAAGGATGTGGCTGCTGTATAACACTCCAAAACAGCTTGAAACACCTCCCCAGAGTCCAGATATTAATCCCATTGAGCACATATGGGATTATCTGGACAAACAACTAAGAATACGTCATATTTCCAATAAGACGGAATTAAAATGCGCCCTTCAAGAAGATTGGAATAATATTCCTATAGATTTGACAACCAAATTAGTTAATTCTATGCAAAGACGTTTAAGCGCAATCATCGATGCCAAGGGTTTCCCTACTAAGTATTAACTTTTTTGTTTTGGTTTTTTTTGTTAAGCAAATTATCGTGTGTACGAATACTTATTGCTCACTAAAACTTTCAATGTCTATGACTTCTTTTGTGTATCTACCAGAATTTTAACTTCTTTTGTATTTTGTATACTGATATATGTTTGCATAAGACCCAACTTTATATAGTATAAATTATTTGTTCTTTTTTGCCTTAAATTAGGACTGTAGTCTTGTCTTTTAATAAAATTACGTATGTGTACGAATACTTTTTACATTCACTGTATATACGTATCTATACACACACACAAATATATATATAATACATGGAAATATAAAATTACATCTATTACCTTATATTACGTTATTTAAAAAAGCATTTAAAATATAAAAACCAGAAAAATTGTAGTACATTTAATAAACATATTTATAATAGTAAATCTAATAAAATGCATTCAGTGTGGGATATGTAATGTATAATGATATTAATGTTGTTCTATTGCAATAAAAATGTTTATACAATTGATTACTTTTTATTTCTGATTATAATGAGTGTGCTAAAATATGAAGTAGAATAAAAATCTATTACTGACTCAGCTAAAACTTTAATTCTTCTGCCTTAATCCTCTAATATAGTTATTTTCTTTTATTACTCATTCTGACCAAAATAACATTCATTTATATCATATTACTAAACAAAAAAGCAATTAAGATAAAGTGCAACAATACCTGTCCTCAACTTCTTCTTATATTTAGTAAACACGTTATATATTCTTGAATTTGTTGTGAAAACAATCCCTAGATTGTTTCATTTTGTACCCTTACCTCCACTCACGACTCTTGAATTTCTTACATAGAAGTTTCTCATGTTGGCTAAGCGAATCTACAAAATTATCCTGGCTTGTTGTACTACAATCCTTATTATAAGCTAGTGTAGATTGTAACACCACAAGCCCGTATTGCTTAGTTTATTTAAAAAAACTTACAATCAAGGGAGGAACTGGTCGGTGAATTCGGAGAATAGGGGGGCTTCCTGTAGAACAGTTTTTAAGAGGCGTCACAGAATGTAATCCCTAGCAGTATTCTTGCTAATGCTTAGGCACATGGATTCTCCAATACGTGCCAATGGCAAAATAAAGAAAATTTGATAAAAAATAAAACGCTAAAGGTGAAATGGGAAGAAAACTCGAAATCAATTTTTAAGTCAACTTATTTATTAACAAGAATATATGTCTAAACACTCCAGGCATACATAGGAATCCAGAAATTGTGAAATAATTATTCTCAAGAACTCTAGGATTAAATGGTCAACCCTGGTATTCAAGATCTCAGAGTTACTAATAAAATTTACCAACAAATAAACAATATATGTATAAAGTCGATTCGGGTATCTAAGATAGCAAAGTTATTTGTATAAATACCAGCTAATTGTTAATATTGAAAGAATGATTCAGGTATCTCAGATCTAGAAGTTATTTGTATAAATACCAGCCAATTATTAATATTGAAAGAATGATAAAAATATCTCAGATCTAAAAGTTATTGGGTTGGCAACTAAGTACTTTCGGTTTTGTAGTATAAAATAAAACACTTTTTTTTTAAACAAAGAATAGTTTTTAATCAATTATATATTTTCCATTTTGCTCAATGACCTTTTGCCATCTTTCTTTCAGCTGCATGATTCCGCGCTCATAAAATTTCTGGTCCTTATCAGCAAAAAACTGAACCAGGTGCGAGTGAAGGTCATCGTCATTTGTGAGAGTTTTACCATTCAAAGAATTCTGCAAACTTCGAAATAAATGGTAATCAGATGGTGCTAGATCAGGGCTGTATGGGAGATATGGCATCACTTCCCAGCCAAGCTCCAATAGTTTCCCACGAGTTGCCAAAGATGTGTGAGGCCGTTTTTCTTTGATTGCTTCATCCAGTTTTATTAATTGTTGACAGTAAACATCAGAATTGATCGTTTGGTTCCTTGGAAGCAGCTCAAAAAACACAACACCTTTGTAATCCCACCAAACTGACAGCATGATCTTTTTGGATGCAATTCAGCTTTCGATGTGGTTTGAGCTGGTTTATCGTGTTTGCTCCATGATCGTTTTCGAACTGTTACTGTACAGGACCCATTTTTCATCACCAGTGATGATTCTTTTTAAGAAAGGGTCGGTTTCATTTCGTCTAAGGTGCATATCGCAAAAGTTGATTCTTTGTGTTAAATGAATTTCTTTCAATTCCTGAGGTACCCAAATATCAAGCTTCTTAACTAGCCCAAGACATTTTAAATGTTTTTCAATTGTTGTGTGCGATACATGTAGCCTCTCCGCAACCTCTCGAACAGTTATATGACGATCCTCTTCAATTATGACTTTGATTTGGTCATCATCAACTTCAGTAGGCCGACCAGAACGTTGCTCATCTTTGAGGGAAAAATCTCCAGAACGGAATTTTTTATACCAATTCTGACACGTGCGCTCTGTTAAGCAATTAGCACTATAAACTTCACATATCTTTTTGTGAGCCGCAGCAGCTTTCTTTCCTTTATGGAAATAAAATAGTAAAATATGTCGAAAATATTCGTTTCTGCACTCCATTTAAAATTAACCCACAACTAATAGTTTTAATAAAAATCACGCACTACTTGCTTCTGAAGTTACGTCAATGTGACTAGTATCACGCGACAAACGGTAAAGTATAGCACTAACACACGTTATATAAAAAATAAAGCAACGCTCTCTATCAGTAAAAACCGAAAGTACTTAGTTGCCAACCCAATATTTGTATAAATCTTCCATGTGTAACAATTAGTGATAAAATACGGCATTACTAAACGTTAGGTCTTTATTGATATTAACCCCCAAATGGGGATTGAGTCTGCAGTGTTTAACAGTTAGTAGGTACAAGGTGAAATATTTTCAGCAATTGACATATTTCAATTCATTATAGTTTGGATCAGTCAGCAGGAAGGAAATTCATGAAAATTTGTGTGCAGTTTGGATGTTATTCAGAAACAAACTGAGATTTTGAGGTAAAATATCGTTTTGAATTATTGTTTATTTTCATATTTATCATTATGTAGCTTTTCCTAAACGTATATAAGCAAGAGTATTATAGTAAGATTAATCGAAGGTTAAAGTAACTATCCATAGCTCAAATTTCAGTTTCTAGTGATTTCGTACAGCGATATACTTATTTTATTACTGATCCCCAATTGGGGATCGTAGCTTATGCCAAGTACAAAAATGACCATGAATGTACATATGTATATTCTTCTTTATAGCTACGAGTACAAGACGATTTTTAACTCTCTCTGAGCTAGAAGACATTGTAAATGATCTTCATTTCCTTGACGATGATGAAGATTCCACTTCAATAGACATATTTGAACTTCCACCTGACAATGTAGACATTGTTTCAGATGTAGAGGACATCGATGAAGATATACTGGAGGATACCCATCCTGAAAATGTACCATGTATGGTCGAAATTAATTCTAGCAATCTACCTGAGGTTTCTAAATCTATGGACGATGTAGAAAGTCCACCTCCAAAGTGAAAAAAGTAAAAATAATTTCAAACTGGTAGATAACTAAACCTGATTTTTTGAAAGAAATGAACCAAACAGATGATATTATGTAAGTACGTGAGAACTTAATCCATTTACTTAAAGAAAAATCGCCTGTAGAAGTCTCTGAAACCTTGCTCACTGAAGAAATTATGAGCAATATTGTAAAACAAAGTGTGACATATGCTGCTGAAAACAACTGGCATGGTTTTACTTTGACACTAAATTGCCTAAAGAAGTTTCTTGGTTTCCTGTTGCTAACTGGGTATCACTCTCTTTCACAAGAACAGATGTACTGGTGAGAGGATGAGGATACCAATATTGAATCTATAAGAAACTGTTTCACGAGAAATAGATATTTAGAAATAAAGAGAAATTTACATTTCAATCATACCAGAGTTGAAAAATGGACCAGCAAAAGTTTCAAAATAAGCCCTCTTATTGAGAAGTTGAATGATCAATTTCTGAAATTTGAAATATTTTCGAAGAACATCAGTATTGATGAACAATTGGTCCGGTATTTCGGCCATCGCTACTTGAAACAATTCATTGGGGGAAAGTCCATCCGCTTTGGCTTCAAGCAGTGAGCGATGTGCTGTGCTGAAACTGGCTACTGCTTCCATGCCGAACTCTACGAAGGTAAGCAAGTAATGATTGTAAAATTAACGGGTTGGGGGCATCTGTTATACTGAGAAACGTTTCTGCAATAGAGAACCCATGCATTTTACTTTGACAACTTCTTTACAGGGTTTGAGCTTATGCGAGTCCTAAAAGATAGTCCGGTGAAAACTAACAGGGAGATAAAAAAACGAAGAACGTGGTTCATATGATTACAAATATGATGTTAAGAATGAAATATTGGCAACTGTATGGAAAGACAACAATATTATCAAGACTGTCAAACTATGAAGAAGCCCTTGCAAAAAGTAAATAGATAGTCAACAAGTGAAAAAAAAGGAAAAGAAAATAGTACAGCCATTCTGTATAAACCGCTATAACAAGTTCATGGGCGGTGTCGACAAATTAGACTGGAATATCAACAAGTACAGAATAAAAATTCGTGGGAAGCAGTGGTATTTTCCTATTTTTACCAATATGGTGAATATGGCAGTTGTTAACGCTCATGCACTCTTCTGTCTTGCAAATGAAAGAATACCTCTTCTACAATTCAGAAGAAGTATTACAAGAACATGCCAACACATAACTTCACTGTCTGATCCAAAATATGCAGGAAAGCCTTGTTTACAGAAGCTATCTAAGAGTCGTGTACCTGATGAAGTAAGGAAAGATCCAGTTGGACACCACTTAGAAAGAACATTGGAAGGAAAACAGAGAAATGCGCCACGTGCAAAACAAATGCGAGGGAGCAGTGTGCAAAATGTAATGTTGTGTTGCGTGTTGAATGTATGATTGAATGGCATAAATAATTACCATGTATCCCTGTACAAAAATATCACATTTTAATTAAATTTTGATATGTTAGCAAGTACACATTTTTTTTCTCTCTACATGCCACGATTCCCAAATGGGACTTTTTATAAATATGTCATTCTGTTCAGCCTAATGGCAATTATTTTACTTGTAACGTAATATATTGCATTTTTAGCTCCAAAGCAACATTTGCATGCAAAAAAAAACAATTTTAAAAATCTGGCAGTTAATGAGTTAAGCTGTTTAAGGTAAAATCTCCTAATGAAATGTATTTAATCGGTAAAACAATTTCTCATGAGTTGGACTGGATACATATGCAGTTTACAGTTACAATAACATTATATCTATTGGCTGAAGGCCCATTCACTAAATATGGTAGATATGAGCGATCTACTTTTGATGACACCGATCTTGCTAATCAACTAAATATTATGACAACTATAATATAATTGCTTTAATAATTCATAAATTACTGATAAAATAATTTTCTGACTCCCTCAATTTACAGACAATAAATAACTAAAAATTCTCTACTTTAGGATACTCAAAGATGCTGCATCGAGGTAATCCGGAGGATGTTCGAGTCGCCAGTAGCTTGTGACGTTTAGGATAGGTTTAAGCCTCGATAAATGCAAGAAGATGATCAATGAGCTACGTAGTCCCAGTATAAAAAGAACTAACTAATTCAAACTTATACTTCTTGGTGTGGTGTTGCTAATTACTTCTAGAATCACTCCCTTGTTGAAAAAAAAAAACAAAGAATTTCAGCTGTCGCAAGAAACACTGAAAATGCCACCAGAAAACGATAGCAAATAATCAAATAAAATAACTATACTTAATAATCCTACCTCACTTATCGTGGAAGTTTGTAGAAGAAATTTTTCCATACGAGTGTAGCACAAAATGAGGGCGATATATTCGCAACACGTGGATTTCGACAAAGGATTCCCATTAAAAAATTAATCCACTTTTTAGACTAAATTCAATTTAGGTCGGCTAAGATCCGACAACAGTTGAGGGAATAAACGTTTCCCAGTGGTAACCCAAATAAAATCACATCATAACTCATTAGGAAAGTGTGTTTCTCAAATGTTCCTTTGGCTTGACGAAAAACCAAAAAAAAAACGATAAAATGACATATATCCGATCTCGTGTATTCCTTTTTAAAAGATAATTAATTTATGAAATTTAACGGAAGATATTCCGAGCTCTTGGACAAGGTTCAACGACATTAAAATCTCTAATTAAGACATAATTAAATCATTACCTTAACCTAATTAGTAACCAGATCTACTGTATAACTAACGGAAGGCAATAGTGATGTCGCAAAAGGAAAAGATAAAAAATTGGCTTAAGCCAATATTAATTAATTAATTACAAAACAAAGCGCCGGCGACGTTAGAAACTCAACAGACAAGACCGTAACGGACCAAATTAAATCTGATGAAATTATGCTTTTAAGAAATTCCAATGAATCAATAGGTGATTGGACAATTGAACAGGTAATTACATTCGCATAAAGTGTTAAATTACTTCATACAGTAAGGTTCACGAAATTTAGGACGCAGGTTAAAGTAAGCATGTAACAAAGCATTAATCCTTAAATACTGAAAATCAGTAACACGTTTGCGATTGAACATTACTATTAAGGCTAGAACACACACTGTTAACATTTTGTAATTTCTTTTAATATCAACATTGTCGCATACCTTCGTTAAACCTCATCAGACAGTTTTTTCAAGTATTTTTGAAATAATTTAATATAATTGGTTAATGGCAACATTGTTGTCCCAATTGTTTTCTTTTAAATTTTTTAAACTAACGCTAGACAATTTATAGCACCAGTGTCATTCAATGAGTTTCTTTAAATCTTTTATTTCAATTTTCTTTTGTTTTTCTGTTTGAATATACTCTGTATGGAATATTTCTGTTTTCTAAACCAATTTGAAAGCAATATCACATATTATTTTTAAATTAGTTCCCAAGCAAGTGAAGGCGAAAACATTTTATCTCGATATTACAACCGCTAATTAATTAAGTTGCTGACACTAGTGATTGAAACATATTGGGTTTAATGGCATCGAAGAATGTGTATACTTGCAATTAAAAGTCGAACCATTTCTCTGATTTTATTAGAAACGACTGTCACGATTTGTGGTTTTTTATGTTTATGTAAAAATGCCTCACCGTAGAGGCAAATTAGTGGGTCATTTTTAGCTGTTGCACTTATATCAAGTCGCATTATTTCGAAAACTGCCTTTCTTAGACGAAAAGATTGTAAAAATTCATTATTTCCTTAGTTTAAGCAGGCTATAAAGATCTGATTTTTTGCTAAACAATTTTTTCCAGGCGTAATTTCATGTTTTTGCATCTTTTGACGCGCTTATACAACAGATTTTTATATATAATATAGACGCTTATACAACAGATTTTTATATATTTATATATATATATATAGGGTAATGCCCTAGACAATAAGTTCACACGAAATACTCTGCATTTAGATTTCTAGATGTTCTTACTGGATGTAGGACATTTTCTTCATTTTACTATGAATGTCACATTGTTTTCTTAAAGATGCTATCATTGTGAGACGCTCTTTTCTCTTTGGCTTTAAATTACTTAATAACATAATTTCTTTATTATCTGAGTGATGTCCAGACAAATGTCTCGTAAAGTGAGTAATGACGTCTTGATAACAGAATGGGCAGATAGTTGATCTTTCTCTAGCCAATGATGGTTTGACATATTTATGATAAAATTTTTCATGAGAACGATTATTTTAATTGCTAGAGCAGTGTAAGGTAAGTTTTAAATATGATATTTAAATTTTTTAAACATTATATTTAGACATTCACATAACTGATCGTATACTATTATATAATAGCTGGTGTACGTTGAAGAAACAGAAAGTGAACCTACTCTTTGGATATCAAAAATGATGAATGTAATGTAATACAGAAATAATTTCGCATATCTAGTAGTAATGTCCTGAGCAATAGTGGCATACACAAAATAAAAATTAAAAATGCAAAATAAATTTTAATGTGTATTCAGACTCAAATTACAAAATAATTTATATTATAAAATAATAAGATTATAAAAATATTTCGATTTCTTTAAAAAATAAAAATATAATTGAAATCTTTTTGTTCTTAGAATATATTATTTTAATCGCATTTAACGCGCAGTATTAATTACTGTAAGTAGTAGGTATGACATTTGAAATAATATTGTCCTATTCATATTATGTGAATACATATATATATATATATATATATATATATATATATATATATATATATATATATGCCACTATTGCTCAGGACATTACTACTAGATATGCGAAATTATTTCTGTATTACATTACATTCATCATTTTTGATATCCAAAGAGTAGGTTCACTTTCTGTTTCTTCAACGTACACCAGCTATTTGATAGTTTACCAGTGGAACAATTTTTAACGTATTAATTAATCGTCATGGATACTACTCTGTTTGGTTCATTCCTATCTTTTGTAATTGAAAATGTGTCACCTTTAATATTGATTAAGTATAGTGTTTGTTTGGTTTTTGAATTTCTTTCAGTTTCTAAGCTAAGATATTTATCATTGGGTTTCTCTGTTGTACTACTTGAAAGTCCGTTCAAATTATTTAAGTATCGTGAAACTTTTGAACTTGATGATTTGCGCAATGTACTTAATACTTCCATTAAAATGAATTTTCTTTTCATTTATTCTTATATAATAAAGAAAAAGATTAATATTGTTGACAAACTACCATATTCACAACTGTTTATGTTTCATTTTTATGTGTTCCGCGTTTTAGCGGGATATTTGAATCACTCCTTATTCTGAGGCAAGCTATAGTCGGAATGATATGGCTCTAAGTTTTTACATTTCCGTAGCAGCTCATCTAATAAACAACTACAATACTATAGGACACGTATAAACTATAAATTCTGTTGTATTTTTGAATAATTCTTAATTAAATTTATGTAATCTGATATTTTGTTTACAAAACAAATACACATAATCCATATGCAATTTTAAATTTTGTACTTCATAATAGATGCGCGTGGGCTCAAGCGTATTTGTTTAAAACTAGGCACAGAAAATAAAAATTGTACACAAAAGGTCAAAGGCGCCGACGGGAAACGAACATATTGGTTTTATACTATAGTGTGATTAGTTAGCTATAACTAACTAATCAAGTTATAACTTATAACCGCAAAAAACAGCAGATTCAACAAAATGTACATATTATATATGTAGAATTAATATATAAGGGCTGCCAATATACAATATTTTCAAGCAACTACGAAATAAAACGCGCATGCGAAGATGTATGTGAATTACAATTATGATAAAATTAACAATAATATTTTTAATTATTATAGTTTTTTGAAGCACTTTGCAAAAAATATTACAAGCTGCACCAACAAAGCCTCATAACAGGAAAAGAAATATCAGAGGTTCAAGAAATAAATAATAATCACCTAGAACACATGCTAAAATTGGTCCAAGATGGAAATGAAATTAATTTGTGGAGTGACAAAAAAGCAAAATTATTATATGGAAAACACGTTGAGGAATTTCACCATGCAAAGATCATCATGATGTTATAACAAATGATATCTTTTTCTGTGATTTTTAAAATTAAACTTTTGTTTTATGTACTGTAATTTCTTAAATATAATTTTTGATCTATGTACTGTACTTTATAGAATTTAATTTTTATTTCGTTATTGAGAATATTTTTTTTTTTTTATTTACATTAGCGTTATATAATTATATTTTAGTTTAGTATGTTCTTTGGTTTATTGAAAAATAAATACTTATTTTACAAATCTTATTTATTCTTTGTATATAAAATTTCATCCATTTTTATTTTGTAAATAAAACATGATAAAAAAGAAAAACTTTATTAACAAAAAATAATGTGTGTTCAACAATGTATTTATATTTCTTGCCTATGATTTATCGCAACTGTCACAACTTCTTCAACTTTTAAGTCTTCTATATTATTAATAATGTTTTATGGAAATTAATCCCTCTCATCATTTTCTATAATACAAATATTGTGCAACAGATATGCAAATATGACAGACTCTGTTATTAATACTGTCACTCTTGAATTCATTGAATTTTCTAAACTGACCTTTTGAGAATTCAAATGGTTGATCACAATTCTGGTTGAAGAATGTTTTGAATTAAACATCTGTTATTGGGCAGTCAGAATCATAATAAAAAAATATGTCTGTGTGGTATCATGAATTTCCTCACAAGTTTTGCAACATGCAAAGATTCTGATAGTCCTATTCACACGTTTTATAGATTTCAATAATACTTTGAAAAATTATACTTGCCTAGACTTCTCTATTTATATAATCTATGGAATGCTTAATGAGCTTTTCATCTGTATGTGGTATCCATCTATCACTCCTATTATCTCCCTAATTAATTGTTTTCTTGCAAATTCAGTTGCCAAGTTAACAGCTACTTGTTAGTCACTTAATCAAATTTTAACACCTATAATTTAAACAATATATGATATCTGTAATTGTACTGTGTGACTGCTAAGATATACATTGAAATTATCAGCAATTTAGCAATAGGTTTCAGTATTTGATAAATACTAGAGTGACATTAAGACTGTTTTGATAATATAAAAATAAAAGAGACTTTTACCTATATCTTCAGCAACATTTTTTCCTCAACTTAAAGTGCTCACTGAATTCTTCCAAGCTGTAATTAGGAATAGTTTGATCAGCATAATTGCAGTTTTTTTTTGATCACCTCAAAATTAATTGCCAAGTAAATATTTACGAAAGGTCCCTACTTATTTTGAGTTAGGCCCTGGGCCTTTTACTCGAAATATTATATTGAAGTATTGTGGTATTATTATATGGCTATTCGTTGTCGCTCAACCCCATTCTGGAGGGTTTATATTTTGTGTATAGGTTGTCCGTTGGATAATCTAGTACACACTTATCGTTTTCTTTTATCATATTATAGGAACCTTTTACAAATGTCTGTGTTTTAAATGTTTCAATGTCAGTTTCGCGTTGTATTATTCTAACGTATCAAGGTACGTCACGAGGTAATCTTAATGTGCGGTTTTGGAATTGTTTGGGTTTTCTGATGTTTAGTCTCTTTACATGCAGCCATATTGAGGCTACATTGGTCGCAGATTTGCTTATTTAAGAAGCCTCACCAAGCATTTATTTGACAATTTGACACATCTGGTCGTAGTGATGATTATGTTTCTTATTACTAATCACTAGTTACTTTGATTTAGTAGGAGCAAAAGTAGATATTTTAAATTTGTAAAATTCGTTTAATTCAATATTTTATACTCAATTATGACCGTTATTTCTTTAGTATTTAAGCGGTTTTAAAGCGAAATATTTCTTTCGAAATATAATTTTTTTGTGCTTTATCCTTTACTTTTGCATATATATTTTTTGTTTATATTTTATTTAAAGAACATGAAAGTGAAATGTAAACGAATTTAATAATCATTAGAAAATATTCCTTTTTGAAAAAGGTTAAGTTAAAGTTATCATTTTTTTTCATGAAATTCCCCTAAAAGGCATAATCATATTCGCTTTCTTAAAAAGAATATATACATGTATTTATACCTAAAACGTATGTAATGAAGTAATATATATTACGAATAAATCAATATTTACATTAAATTTTCATATAATAATACTAATAAAAGTTAATAACGTTTTGGGATTTGTGCTATATTTAGGGATAACTGATTTATTGCCAACATAAATAATTAAAAATAACAGAACATTTTCTAATTTGTCATTTTTTTTTATGTCATTGATAATATATGCACTTGTTTGAATCTCGTCAGCAATGAAAAATTAACTGAGGGGAATAAACTTGTCCCGCGTTTGTCTTCTTCATGCTGTGTGGATCAATCATTGTTGAGGAAGATACATGCATGACTGTCCAAGTTATTCACCGCGCCCAAGCAATATGCGCGATGACTGTGCTTGATTACCGGAAGTGTAAAAAGAATGATTAAAAAAGTACTTGTTGGAGACGAAAACAACAAAATTAAAAGATCGAGTCCACCAACTGGTCTATGAAAGTGTAAACGCATTCGACTTAGTTATCTAATCAGTTTTAAAGTAGTTACGAAAACGATTTTATCTTTATGCCTGTACGAAAATGTGATACAGGTGTAAAATGTATAATGTTACATAGTGCACCTGCTGCCAAACATGGATGAAGGAACTTTAAATGATTTATTAGAGTGTTCTGTTTGTTTAGAGCGTCTGGACACGTCCAGTAAAGTTTTGCCTTGTCAACATACGTTCTGCAGAAAGTGTTTAGAAGAAATAGTTGAGAAACATAAAGAACTGCGATGTCCTGAGTGTCGGATTCTCATTCACTCTAAAATAGATGATTTACCACCAAATGTGCTTCTTATGCGTATATTGGAGGGTATGCGGAATGCCGCTCCTAAAAAGCAAATGCGTAGTGTCAGAGAGAATCACACACAGCAATCTATTCTTCAACATAATACTCCAATACATCACATATCACAAGGGATCTCAGATCATAGACACAAATCAAACAAGCCTGTACAGCAACATTATTTGTCTCCACACCAACCTTATGCCAAAGCACTTTATGACTACATGTCCAAAGAACATGGGTAAGTTTTGAGGCTATATAAAGAATAAATTAATTTTGATTTTTCTATCTTTTAGTGATTTAAATTTTAAACGTGGTGACATCATAGTTTTAAGAAAGAGAGTTGATAGTAATTGGTATCAAGGAGAATGTGCTGGAAATGAAGGGGTTTTTCCACTTAGTTATGTTCAGGTAAGTATTAAATGTGTGTTAATAAAATTACTGCATTGTATTGGAAAATATGACCAATCATTGTTTTTCTCTTATTACAGATCGTCACTCCTGTTCCGAGTCACATACCTCAATGTAAAGCACTATATGATTTTCGTATGACAAATGATGAAGAAGAAGGTTGTTTAGCATTCAACAAGGGTGATATTATAAATGTTATTCGAAGAGTAGATGAGAACTGGGCTGAAGGAAAATTAGATGGTCGCATTGGAATTTTTCCTTTGGCTTTTGTAGAATTAAATAGTCTGGCGAGATCATTGATGAAGTTGTCAACAAAGTAAGAACATATCGAGTTCATGAAATATTTAGTGTTAATGTAGTTAAAATTATAAAAATTTAATTAATTGTTTTGCAACATTTAATTTTTATCTTAAAGCTATCAATAGATTATTTTTATCATATAAAAAAATTCAAGAATTCAATTGCTTTTATTTTAAATTAGATAAATTATTGTATACATATTTATTTTTAAAAGGTTTTATGAAGCTATTAACAAAAAGTATAAATGTTAATGTAATCTGTAAGACTAAATTTTTGTAATTAATAATTACATTAATATACAAAATCTTATAGTTCTCAACCAGGGCCATCTAAAGTTGCACCTCCAACTCCGACTGCAGAAGACAGTAGTCTTCTCATTTTAACAGACCATGCGAGAACAGTGAGCAATATTCATATGTCACATACTCTGAATCAACACCAACAAAATCATGGTAACCAACAATTACAACAAACTCAACAAATAGCTGGAATACCAGCATCAGACTCTAGCTCTACTGTTAGCTCAGGAAGTTCCTCTACAACTACACCAAATACTACTTCTAGTAACAATTCTTCAAGCCCTAGTACAGCTCCATCTTCACCAGCATCACCCCTACCCCGTAATCAACAACCTATTCCTCCAAGAAATCAGTAAGTTATATGCCATAAAAGTACTAAGAAATAGGAATTGTGTATAATTTATTACTTGTTGTTTTTGTAAGCTACTATATGTTTCACTTGTTTTTCTAGTAATTAATGAAGAATAAACATTCTATTCGACGTTGATCACATTTTTAGCGCATAGAAGTTTACCAAAATTAAAAGCAAGACCATCTAGATAGCAATATCTTAAATACTTAGTTATATCTTAAACTCGTCTTTGTTTAATAAGAAATTGACTCATATAATAGTTAAAAAGTTTCAATATAAAGTGATAGTTGGAATTTAATATATAGGAATTATTATTTTAATATCCACCTTTAGATAAATGTTTTTAATCACAGATAGGTGTCCCGTAAAAACGGGACACTTACCTTTGATTAAAAACATATCTTAACAAAAGATTTTAAAAAAGGAAAAGTTACAGTAGTGCGCGATTTGTTTTGAAAACTTCATTTCGTTTGAAAATTAAACTCTCATTTCAAAGTATTTAATTTTCTGGATTTTCACCACAATTATTGGCTTTGTAAGGTAAAAAACAAGCATGAAGTTGGATATTTGTTATAAAATGGCAGAAAATTATGTGTTCAACATTGTGATGGATATTCCAATTCGATTTCATAATGTCAAGTTCATAAAAAAAACAAAAGACTAGTATTTTCGTAAGTTTTGTATTTTTCAATGTAATCATTAAGAAAAAAGCTTCACATAGTTATTCACAACCATAACATATTATTGTTATTTTATATAAATTTCCGTTTACCCATTTAATTTCATGAAAATACTCTAAAATTGTATAATAACCTCAAAAGTTTAAAAAAATCTACATTATAATAAGAATCTTTCACAGAGGTCTACAAGTATCACAAACAGAAAGATTAGCTGAACACAATTTATCCTTGGATATTGAATGACCTGTTACGTTCTTTGAAAATTACCTCTATTTTGTTTGATTTTATTTACAGTAGCAAGAGATTACAAAAAGACCACAAAAAAATTTTGAAACATGATGAAAAGTTTATGCTCTAACGAAATGAGGGTGTCAGATCACGAAACTACTTAGTGAAACATTCCAATGTATTAAAATTATGTTGCAACAAAATTGTCGCAATATTGTTGGAATAGTGAAATGACATTGAAAAGAAGTAGGATAACTGAAAAGAACCACGTCTATGTAGTATTTACACATCCAATAAAATAAGTATATGTGTATAAATTCAAACTCCTCGATAAGAGATGTGTATTCATTCATCACTGCCCAATACCTATCATAGACACAAGTTCACTAATCTAATATTATTTGATAAAAGAAAGTTACTGCTATGTTAAACTACATGAAGTATTTTTTAAAAAGTTAATTTTCTTTTCATAACCGTATACAGTATGCTTACGTGCCTTAATATTAGTGATTTTAGACTCTTTTGTAATTTAGAAAATCCGAGGGACTTAGTATACCTCAACGTCAACCTTCCGAAGTAAATAATCCTCCGCCACGACCCGAATCTCACTCTCATCAACAAATCAGGGAAAAACGGCATAGCTTCACTTCGCTTACAACTCAACACCATTCATCTAATACTCATCGTCATTCTGCGGAGATTTTAATACCGGAAACGAATATTCAATGTCAAACTAGTAGTACCAGTTATAATAATGATCGACATCGGCGTAGTTCTGAACTTGCACCTAGTGAACCAACGACATATATTGCTCTCTATCCTTACAAACCGCAGAAACCGGATGAATTGGAGTTGAAGAAAGGCGGTATTTATATGGTTACGGAAAGATGTCAAGATGGATGGTTTAAGGGTACTTCAAACCGTACACAAAAATGTGGTGTATTTCCTGGTAACTACGTTACATTGGCAAGAGGAACTCCCAGAAGCCCACAATCTAATGCCACCCGTACTAGTGAAAATCGCGACGGTAAAAGCTCTCTCAGTTTCACAAGGAGTGGAAAATCTTCAAATTCGTCGAGGCAGGTATCTAATTTGCCACCGGAATTGCCACCAAGGTCAGCTAGTCCAACTTGTGGTACAAATACGATCTCTTCAAGCTGGCACGGTCAGCAAGATAACGCTGCAATTGCTTTGGGTCGAAGCAGCAGTGCTATCATGTCTAGTGTTACTGCACAATCTATGTCTGTTAATAATGTTGGGAAAGCTGTAGATAAGGTTTGTTTTATTCTTGCTTAATTTAATATTATTTTTTGTACATAGGATAATTTATACGATATTTGAATTTTTTAGTTTTAATGAAAGTAATTCAGAACTCTAATTGCATTTTTAATTTTGAGGTTATATTGCTCTTTAAAAATGGTGGATATATTTCTTAAAATTTTGCTCTAATAATATCACATTATATTTTAAGAATTTTAATTATAAACGCTATTGTGAAAATTGGTAAGGGAGAATGTAATGTTACTTGCTTGAAATCATGTAACATTTCAAATATTTTTTCTAAGGTTGTGGGTATCTAGTATTAAAGCAGGCATATTACTGTAAATAAATTAGTAATGTAATGCATTTGTTATCCGTTTCACAAATTACATATATATGTTATTTTATTTAATTTTCTAATTATTTTAAGCAAAACCTCAAAATTATGATATAATAGTTATGGAGAATTTATACTAAAATAATGAAAAATTCATCTATTAGTTAAATCCTTCCTGCTACCTTTACTCTACCTTTTGTGATTTTGTCTTCAGATTACTTAGTTATTACTATTTATTCTTGTTTCATGTTTTCTATTGTGATCGAAAAAAAACAATCTGTCATGTGTCTTGCACTTTTTTCTTAACTTTCCACATGCTTTTTGCTTTTTTGACAGTCTAAGGAGCGCAAAGAGAAGGGCACTGTTAGTCTTATGCGTCGCCTCACCAGTATCAAGAGATCAAAATCACCACCTCCCGCTTCCTATTCTATGGATAACCCGGTTTTTGAAGATAGTTCTGTAACTGTACCCACTACTCATCCTGTTCATGTCAGGTATTGTCGCATGGATTAATACAACGGCTTTATCACTCGTGTGAATCATTTTGGTCCATTTTTTGCTTTTTGTTTGCTTGGGACAGACTTGTTTGTGTGGTTTCGTATTGCGAAGTTTGTCCATGGAATACAGGAAAGGTTATCATATATGTATATGTTCAAATTTCTGAATATATTCTTAAAACCCATACCTACAACTCAAAATAAAAGAGTTCTAAATTCATTGTTGAATAATAGAATTGAAATTCTTTTATGTACCCACTGTCACATATATAATGGCAGTATTTAAAAATTATGTATTATACATACATACATACATACATATAATTTTTTGCAACTGAGCTGGATATAAATTTAAAACTTCTTGTTTAAAGAACTACATACCACCATTTTATACATATGTAACAGTAGGTATATAAAAGAATTTCAATTCTATTCAATAATAATATATATACATACATGAATATATAAGTAAATATACATACATACACATATATCCTACCAACCCAACTCACACCAAACCAGACCGACCCAACCAAGCCAGCCCAAATCAAACCCAAACCCAACGCAATCAGAACCAATCCAACCCCACAAACCCGAACTAACCTAACTCTATCAATCCGGAACGACCCAACCCCACCGACCCGGACCAACCCCACCGACCCCGCCGAACCGGGCCAACCCCGCCCACCCGGACCAACCCCGCCGATCCGGGCCAACCCCACCAAAGCGAACCAACCCCATCAACGCGAACCAACCCCACCGAAGCGAACCAACACCATCGAAGCGAACCAACCCTACCGAAGCGAACCAACCCCACCGAAGCGAACCAACCCCAACGAAGCGAACCAACCCCACCGAAGCGAACCAACCCCACCGAAGCGAACCAACTCCACCGAAGCGAACCAACTCCACCGAAGCGAACCAACCCCACCGAAGCGAACCAACCCCACCGAAGCGAACCAACCCCAACGAAGCGAACCAACCTCACCGAAGCGAACCAACTCCACCAACCCGAAGCAACCCCACCAACCCGAAGCAACCCCACCAACCCGAAGCAACCCCACCGACCCGAAGCAACCCCACTATCCCGTAGCAACCCCACCAACCCTACCAACCCGAACCAACCTCATCAACCCATCATTCCCCTTTCATAAACTTAAATACTTGTGATTTCTTCTCTACATATACGTACAAACTTTCATTAGTACCTTTGTATCAGTATAATAACAGTATGTAGATCAATACAGTGAGAAAAAAGTGTAATTTTTCGTAAAGTCAATATCTTATATCTATTCAGTTTACTACAGTTTCTTATAAAGGTGATAATGTCTTTTCAATCTCTAATTTAGTATTGGCAGACATAAATTATTGACACTATATATGATGTGTACTGGAGCATTATTCTCCAAAAACTCGCTCTTTCTACAATGGTATTGCTTTTCTGTTGTAGTATCCTTATCTGACTAATTACTAAATACAGGTCAAAAGTATTCCAAAATATTTAAGCAAGAATTTTTCTAACCGGTTTTCGCTGCAAAAATGAAAGTACTTTTATCCAAATTTAAGCAGGCATTGAATTTACAGCAATAATCCCCAGGAAACAGCGTCTTCTTTATTTCAAAAATATTGTAATTTATAAGTGGTTGTTTAGTGTGAAAGATATTATAAAGAAAATAATATATAAAAGATAAGTAAGTGCCTTACTGTCTGTCTTTAATTAGGGTATTTATTTCCTCAATTTATTTGTAATCATTTTTCAAACGGAATTGTGTTTTAAATTAACATTTGCCAATATTTGATTTATAATATATGAGTTTACTCAGGCAAATCGTACTGGTCTAGTGAGTCAGACATGTAATTAATCAATTGATTTGATGAATCGGATTCGATACTTGGTAAAGCTTTAAATATAGTCGGTGTTTTTTGTTCCAGTCCGTGGTAATGTCATTTTAATTAGAAATATTTGATATTCCGGTTGTCCCATAATATGATTGCTACAACTTAAGGATGTGTTACTGAAGCAATTTCAAGTTAAAAATATCTAATGAATATATACCCAAAAATTTGTCGTAACTGAGCTACAGGTATTTGCAGTTTTAAATAACCCTGCTAATACAGATATTATGTACCTCTGCAAAAAAGTAATCTCAATGAAAATCATTTAACTATTGAATTAGTTCTTCAAAATGTCCGCTCAGTTGCTCTATATAAAGTCTAGCTCTTCTTAGAATTGAAAGGTAGCCCTGTCAATAGTCTTATGTTTAGTACGAACAGCTCTGTTTTCAAATTGTTCTGCATCGACCAAATTTTTCTGCCTTCCCCATAGAAATAATCTAGGGGATTTAAGTGTGGTGACCTTGGCGGCCAAGCAGCTGTTGAATCTCTTCCAATCCACCGGTTCTTATAATTTTGATTAAGAAAATTTGTTAACTTGCCTACCAAAGTGGGGAAATGCGTCATCATTCTGTATCCACATTTGTCATCTTACATTAAGAGGAACGTCATCCACTAATGTTGTAAGGTCATTTTCTAGGAAATATATATAACGAACTGCAATGAGACGTTCTTCGATTATAAACGGACCAATGAGACAGTCGTCAATAATACCACAACAATTACTGAAAATTTGTCTTGAAAATGGGATTCCTTAGTTTACCGTGGATTTTCAAGTGAATTTCATCGCCAAATAATATTTTTGACAAAGCTCTCGATCTCACTAACCAGCAACTAAATTAAAATTTCGATACGTAGACACCAGGATCTTAAAGCTTGTATAGGTAAGATATGGTACGGGTGCAAACTGAAATTATGTAGAGTTCCCCATCTCCCCTATGTACGTTATGTCTGTTCGTTGGACAGGTTGACCGTCAACCATAATTAATTATTGCTTTTTCTTGAGCAAATTCTTGTTACACGGGACGTTCAGAAGTAGCTGCAGAAAACTTTCCTGTTTCTCCTAAACATCGATGAACATTGCTAAAAACAGTTCTACAAGGCACTTTACGACTGCGAAATAGTTGACGATATTCATAAACTGCCGCTCATTCATTTCCATTACACAATCCCTAAATAAAGTGAATATCTGCATTTTTCATTCGAAAAAATTAACATACTTTTAAAAGTATTTTAATGTATCACGAAAAAATAAACATATATAATAAATACTTTTCAATAACATCGAAATCAACAGTGGTACGTAATAGGGTTATCTAAAGCTTAAAATGCTTGCAGCTTATTTGCGATAGAGTTTTGGGTATACGCTCATTAGACATTTTTAACTTGATTGATTAACTTGCTTCAGTAACACAATCTCCAGTCATGTCATAGGATACCTGGTATAATATTTCTAGTCTTATATTTATCGGAGTATAATTCCTGTATATACATGGTCATTTCTGTATTGTTTGCATGCAGTATTTTTTTAGCTCTCTTTATGGTTTATAATATGTTTTTATTAGCAATAAAAGCAAACTTGTTTGTGTAACACGAGATATTAACGAATGACTTCATTTTCATTTTAATTACTTTTCGTTAATATTTTTTAACTAGCAATCTTTTGTTCTTGCACTGTGTATTAAAAAAAAACAAGGAAAGCACTTTACAAATATAGTAAATTAAATTTTGTTACAGTTGCATTCTTCTATAGTTTCATTGCATTAAATGAGTCCGAAATGTATGTTCATAATAGGTATGTAAGATTTATCAACTTTGAGTTTGATACGTCGAAAATAGAAAGCGAGTACCTTGAATGTACAATATGATCTGGAATTTCGTAACTTGGGTCCAGATTTAAATTGCTTGCTTTATATGGAATAAGGAATGTTTAGTTTCTACAATGTCTTGAAATTGTATTAAAGTAAGAAACGTTTTGATATTTTATTCAAATATTCCTTATTTTGTTCATGTGTATTTTGTTGTATTTTTAAAATCAATAGTATTCTAGCAGTACAGCTACTAAAAAAGTTGCATATATTAATTTGGCACAGGGAGTGATACCTGTGTTTTCTTTTTAAATTTCATAGACTTAATAGTAATTTACATACAATTAATTACGAGGGTAGTTTGACAAGTAGTGAGAATGGAAAAGAAAACCGAATTTTTTAAATACAAAATAATTTTTATTTTTCAATATATTCTCCTAAAAGAGCAATACATTTATTCCAACGGTGCTCCAATGCCCGTATGCCATCTCTAAAATGCGATTCCGGAAGGCTTGCAAAATACTCATTTACGAAGATGATAAACTCGTCGTTAGACGAAAATTTCTTTCCATCTAGTGCCGTTTTCAATTTTGGAAAAAGGTGGAAGTCGGAAGGGGCTAGATCCGGCGAATAAAGCGCATGCGGTACTAATTGGAAATGCAACTCGTGGATTTTGGACATCGCAACTGTGCTGGTATGCGAGGGAGCGTTGTCTTGGTTTGCCATTCCTGGCCGTTTAGCACGAATCTCAACATTTAATTTTTGTAAAAGTTCTGCATAATATTGTCCGTTTATTGTGGCACCTTTCTGAAGGTAATCAATTAGCAAAATGCCCCTTGAATCCCAAAAAATTCACCTTGTTTGCCGATAAAGTGGTTTTCGCTTTCTTTGGAGGTGCAGAACCACGTTTTAACCATTGTTTCGACTGTTGTTTAGTTTCGGGTGTACTGTAGTGTATCCAAGTTTCATCGCAAGTAACAAACCGCCTACAAAAATCAACCGGCTTCCGTTTATAAAGGTCCAAACACTCATTGGAAATGCGCAAACGAGCGAACTTTTGATCAGTCGTAAGCAATCGCGGCACCCATCTTGTCGAAAGCTTGGAAAAGCCCAATTCTTTCGTTAAAATGTGGTGTACGCGTTCTGTTGAAATGTTTACCATGTCTGCTATCTCTCTCACTTTGAGTCGTCGATCTTGCGTGATAATATTATGGATTTTTATAATCATTCATCAACACAGCTTGTTCTACCACGTTTAAATTCATTTACCCATCTACTTATTGTGGCGGATGATGGAGCAGATTCACCTAATGTTCCCCGTAACTCATCTTTCATTTCGGTAGCTTTCATACCCTTAATTACGAAGTATTTAATCACCGCACGATACTCTGCTTTTTCCATTTTAACAAAACGACGTGTTGCTTCTTTTTCAATCAGCTGTCAAAAATAAACTAATCAACTGATTTATCTAAATATCGGAATGTAAACAAATAAATAGCCAACCTAAATTACAGTGCATTTGTTTTACCAATTAGAGCGCCACCTATGTGTCATTCTCACTACTTGTCAAACTATCCTCGTATAGTTAATGTCTATTTTCAAAGAGAAACATTTCAACATATGTGTATCTTTAAACATTTTTTAACTCAGGAGGAGAAGTGAATAATCGTAATGTATATAGCATACCAGATAAATAACAGGATTGATTTAAAAATTTTATATACATTGTTCAACAAATGAAGTGAATTTGATAATTTCTAAAATGTACATGTAAAAATGATTTCACTTCATATGTTTTTGAACATATGAATTACTATATTTTTTGTGTACTCTCCTACTTGTCAATGTGTCTTTATGAATAGGTTGTTGATAAACGGGATATCAATAATCAGTTTTCTGGAGCAACTAAACGTGCTTGTGCTAATTTCATTGCAATAGCTATTGATAAAACATCACAAGAGAACATTAATACAATGCTGTTAAGACGGTTAGAAACCGTAGAACTCGGTCAATTAGTGCGTTGGATAAATGCAGGTTAATCAGAACAGGAAATCGCCGAACAATTAAATGTTTCAAAAAGCGTGGTAACTCACGCATGGAATAGGTATATATTTATTGGGTCCACAGTGTACATGCGTGATGGAACGCTAGAACGAGCTACAACTATTGCTGGAAATCGGGGATTTACTGCAAGAAGGCAGCAAACATACATGGCTTCAAGGATGAATAGTTTTTTCCGACAAGACATTTGATGTGTTATTTCTGGACAAATGGTTACAAGGCACGTATTTTAAGGACAAGAAGGCGAGCTATACATCCCCGATTGACGAAGGATCAGCGGGCACACAGAAATCATTGGGCCATTGAACATCGTGTAATCTGGCACCGACGAGTCGAGATTTCAACTGTATACTGGTCTGGAGAGAAAGAGGATGGCGATACAATGAAAATTTAATGGTATCAACGACTCCTTTCTGTGGAAGATCTATTTGTATCTGTTGTGGAATATGTTCTGGTGAGCGCACTACTGACTTAGTAGTGTTAGTGAATGCACCAATATCATCCGTAATGAATCGCGACATGGTTGTAAAGCCAATCATTGTCCCTTTTGCTGGTGCAATTGGTGAAATATTCGTTCTAATTGATGACAATGCTCGCTCCTCCCCGTGCTGGAATTGTAAATGCAACTTGTTCATTAGACACTGCACAGAACACGTCTGCAGAGGTGTCAAGGCAAATTAACCTACTCGACCAGGCGCCCCAGATATTAGAACAATTAGCCACCGCTTTGCGACGTTTTTGGCATAACATGCCTCAGCCCTTCATTGATAATTTAATAAGAACTATGTCAGTTAGAGTAAGGGCACTAAGAAGAGGTAGAGGTGGTTCAACACGATACTAAATTTTCAATAGCCGACAGAACAGTTATTTGACTATTGCTACTTTATTACTTTCTTTATTTTTTGGTAAATTTGATAAATTTTATTGTCTTAGTACTTTTATCATTGCTACGTTTGAGTACTTAATATCATAGTGTCATAATAAACAAACTACGCAGACTCTACACCTGTAGTATCCTTTAAATATTTAAATTTTGGTAATTATTTCATTATCCACTTCAATTGTTGAGCAGTGTGTGTGCGCGTATATATATACGTGGGCAAGGTGAAAAGTTCTCGGCCAGACACAAAGATGGCGTTACAATTAACAGAAATTTATGTTTCCTGCGTGGCTGCATATGTCTTTAGTTCATATGAAAACTTTCAACTTGTTCTCTCAAGTAGTGTGTTTGCAAGAATTTTTGTAGTAGACGTCGTGCGTGTTATTTTTTTAATGAATAAACTTGAACATCGTGCTGTTATAAAATTCTTTGTTTTGGATGGTTTAACCCCTATGGAAATTCATCCGAAGTTGACAAAAGTGTACGGGGACTCTGCTCCTTCGATGTCAACCGTTAAAAAGTGGGCAGCTGAATTTAAGCGTGACCGTACGTCTCTCGAAGATGACGCACGTGAAGGACGGCCAAAAACCGCAACCACACCAGAAATCATTGAAAAAGTACATGATATCGTGTTGGACAATAGGCGAGTGAAAGTGAGTGAGATAGCAGAGGCTGTGGGGATATCGGAAGAAAGGGTGCGAAACATTTTGCACAAAGAATTAGAGATGAGAAAGCTCTGCGCAAGATGGGTGCCGCATTTGCTGAATGTCGATCAAAAGCAAATGCGCAAACGATTTTCGGAGTATTCTTTGGACCGATTTTGTGCGACGATTTGTCACCAGGGATGAGACATGGGTCCATCACTACACGCCAGAAACGAAACAGCAGTCGAAGCAGTGGGTGGAAGTGTTTTGGGATGCAAAAGGAATCTTGTTAATTGATTACCTTGAAAAAGGCAGAACAATTACAGGCCTATATTACTCTAACCTTCTTGACCAGCTGGATGCCAAAATTCGCGAGAAGAGGCCTGGTTTGAAGAAGAAAAAATCATTTTTCATCAGGACAACGCACCTGCACACAAGGGTGCGTTGGCGATGGGAAAATTGCGGGATTTGGGGTACGATTTGCTCGGCCATCCTCCCTATTCTCCTGATTTGGCACTCTCAGACTTCCAGAAAAATTCGTTTCTGAAAAGCGATTCACATCGAACGAAGAAATTGAAAGGACGGTAGAAGAATATTTTGACAGCCTTCCAGACTCTCACTTCCAGGAAGTGATGTTAGAAAAACGCTGGACCAAGTGTGTTGAACTCAAGGGAGATTGTGTAGAAAAATAAAATCATTTTTTAAATTTAAATCGCAGTCTTTCATTGTCAGGCCGAGAACTTTTCACCTTGCTCACGTATATATATATTATATATATATGTATATAAGGTCATGGAAATAACCTCAAATCTTTCAAGAGTGTATAGTTTTTTAGTGCATTTTTAAGACTTAAATACACCATTTTTATAGTCTTAGGCACCGAACAAATAAAGTTGTAAAAACGCATGATATTCACGAGATTTTTAACTAATGTAATTTGATTGGCTTTTGCGATACCAATATTGCCACTATATAAGTACAGTTCATATCAAATAATTCTATCACGCTAAAATATTCATATTATCGGAAGTCTGCAATACTGCTGTCTATATAATCAATCTTAACACATGGATCAATAAGTCCCGAGACTAACCCATAGATGGCGCTCGTAGTAAACCAGTAACCACGTCTTTCTAGAGTACTAACCTTTGCTTGAAACGTGTCAAAATTTTAAGTCGATCGGACCAGAAACAGCTGAGTTATCGAGGTTGGAGTAAAGTCGTTTTGTAGTTTGTTTAAACAATGGAAAAAACCGAGTTTCGTGTTCTGATAAAACATTGTTTTTTAATGGGTAAAAACACCACGCAAGCAAAACAATGGATTGAAAAATGTTACCCGGACTCTTGTCCATCAAAAGCAACGATTTGTCGGTGGTTTGCCGAGTTTAAACGTGGTCGTACCACACACAAATGACGCGGAACGCTCGGGTAGACCTGTGGAAGCCGTTACACCGGATAATGTGAGCGAAGTGACAAAAATTATAATGAAAGATCGTAAAGTGAAGCTCCGTAAGATTGCTGAGATGACACAGATATCATATGGAAGTGTATTTACTATCCTTCATGAAAAATTGACCATGAAAAAGGTTTTTTCCAAGTGGGTGCCGCGATTGCTCTCGATGGAACAAAAACAGCAACGAGTCGATGATTCAGAAAGCTGTTTATCGCTATTTACTCGCAACAAAAAAGATTTCTTGCGTCGTTACGTGACCATGGACGAAACATGGATACATCACTACACTCCAGAGTCGAAGCGGCAGTCATCTGAGTGGCGCACAGCTGGCGAAAGCCGTCCGAAACGTCCGAAAACGCAGCAGTCAGCTGGCAAAGTCCTGGCGTCAGTTTTTTGGGATACACATGGCGTGATTTTCATTGACTACCTCGAAAAAGGTAAATCGATCAACAGTGATTATTATATTGACTTACTGGTGCTTTTGAAGGAGGAAATCGCAAACAAACGACCGCACATGCAGAGAAAAAAAATCCTTTTTCACCAAGACAATGCACCCTGCCACAAGTCGATGAAAACAATGGCAAAATTGAACGAATTGGGTTTTGATCTGCTTCCCCATCCCCCATATTCGCCAGATTTAGCCCCCAGTGATTACTGGCTCTTTGCTGATCTTAAAAAAATGCTCCAGGGAAAAAGATTTGGCTCAAATGAGGAGGTCATCGCTGAAACTGAAGCTTATTTTGAAGCGAAAGATAAATTTTTTTATAAACATGGTATTGAAAAATTGGAAAAGCGTTGGAACCATTGTATCACCCTAAAAGGTGATTATGTTGATGAATAAAAAAAAATTTTTCAAAAAAAATGTTGTTTTCATTGTTAGTCTCGGGACTTATTGATCCATGTGTTATTGTTATCAGCTGTTTTTATATTTTTTGGTATATTATCCGAATTTCTTTTCAGTCTTTTGCTCTTTCTTTGGCTTCACGTGTAATTGTTGATAGGCCAGCTTTTTTAGATGCAATTGTGCTGCAAAAGTTTAATTTTGGCAAGTTATTTATTACCTTGCATCAGAGGTGTCGAAAGGTATTATAAAATTCCGATAGATGACATCGTATGTCGGTAACGTTTGCTATACTATACTATATAGTATATATATATTTTTTCTTGTGTGACTGGGACGTGTTTGGAGTTACTTAAAATAACATGTTGATCAAGCAAACAGCACATGATCATTTTATTTGCTCGGTGTCTAGACTACTATTTGTAGTCTTATACTAGACAATCATCAACAAACAGTTTTAAAATATTTTTTTCTTTATATTTCTTTGAAAACGTCAAAGGCTATATATAGAGAAAAGAAAATTTAACTTTCATTTGCACTAGCTTTGAAAATTATAATAACAATTTAGTTTTAAATTAGTTATTATTAATTAAATTTTAAATTAAATTGTTTAAAGTAGAACCTAAATATTTCTTACAGTTTGACATTAGTTGACAGACATATTGGGACTAACTCTGCTTTGTTACTCATCAAACAACGTTCGTTTGGTCTTTTATTTTTTTGAGTTATTATTTTTAGAGAGCTATAATGAAAAATATCGCTATAAACTGCTTTTTCTGTACTTATACGACTTTCCGTGGTTGGCTGTGCTTTCAATAGAAATTTGTTATGTGTGCACGTCAAAAGCCTGGTTTCTGAACTTCTAATGACGTATACTATTTCTGCCTCCTCATCTGGGTATGTACTGCTTTTCCTATGAATATGCTATTATGGCATACATTAATATAAGGAGAAACTCTGAATCTATCCTTTTAATTCTTGTTCAGAAAGTCTGCGTTCTCGGTCGATAATTTACCTAAATTAGAGCCAGTTCGTCTATTCGCTCTACATCTTCTTTCTATTTTATTTTTAATTAGTGCACATTGACCAAATTTTTTTCCTAAGCCTATCTTTAGACGCAACACCGCATTGCTTTTATTTTTACTTCTCTTTTTTTTCCCTTTATTTCATTAGTTCTGCATTTTACTTCGATAATACCCGCTTTTAATTTCGATTCTACTATGTAATACAAATTATTCGTTTTCTTATGTACTGTTTCTCTTAGTTGTGTGATATGACCATGCATGCTATACAGTCTCACTGTTATATTAAGTTTAAGAAATTCTCATTATTTCCAATTATGATGGTGTTATTACGATAACCTCACAAACAGTCGCCCCTACAAGAGACTTACAATATTATTTCTATCCGTAAAAAATATAGAAATTCACAAAATCTGTTTTTTTGTGATTTTAAATTTCTGAGGCACACTCCAACAGAATTGTTTTTTTGCAGACTTCATTTTAAATTTTGTTGGAAACTGTGGTTAAATGAATTCATTTAAAAAAAGGTAGAAAACCCCTTAATTGTTGAAATACATATACAAAATACGAACATTGACATGGTAAGGGTTTTTCTACCTTTTTTTTGATTAAAATAATTTTGTTTTACACATGTAAGTGCTTTTTTGGTGTATATTGATATTCCTGTCATTTATCACAAAAACTGTATATTACCATTTTCTTGTTACATAATTATCTGTCATTTTAAAAAACTAGCTGTACTCAAGAAAACTCACATCAGTGCCTTTATAAGATTTTGCCTAATTATGGTCTTTTTTAAATTCACCATTTTTACAAAATTTTGTTTTACAAAGCTAGTATCGTTTATTCGAGTATCCAATTGATTATTTGTTTGAAGTCCTTTTGTTTTTGAGTGTGGCTTAAATAATGTAGTACATATTGCCTTTTTATTGTATATAAATTATTATATGATGATTTTGTGTTCTATTACTTTATTATTTTCTTTTTATTCTTAAAGGATGGTAGGTACATTTCAAACATAGTGATATAACAGTCAAACTGAAAAGTCCCCGGTCTACCATAGTAAAACACAGTTTTTTGGCAAAATTCGATTTTATTATTCAACATAGTTGCCTTCGAGGGCGATACACCGATTATAGCGTTCTTCCAACTTTTCGATACCATTTTTGTAGTACGAATTGTCTTTAGCCTCGAAATAGGCCTCAGTTTCGGCGATCACCTCCTCATCCCTGCTAAATTTCTTCCCGGCGAGCATTCTCTTGAGGTTTGCAAACAGGAAATAGTCGCTGGGGGCCACATCTGGAGAGTACGGTAGATGGGGAAGTAATTCGAAACCCAATTCACTTAATTTGGCCATTGTTTTCATTGATTTGTGACACGGTGCATTGTCATGGTGAAACAGCACTTTCTTCTTCTTCATATGGGGCCGTTTTTTTGCGATTTCGTTCTTCAAACAGTCCAATAACGCTGTATAATAGTCGCTGTTGATGGACTGGCCCTTTTTAAGATAATCTATGAAAATTATTCCATGCGCATCCCAAAAAACTGACGCCATAACTTTTCCAGCTGACTGTTGCGTCTTTCCACGCTTTGGAGCCGGTTCATCCCGTGCAGTCCACTCGGCTGACTGTCGATTGGACTCTGGAGTGTAGTGATGAATCCATGTTTCATCCATTGTCACATATCGACGCAAAAAGTCGGTTTTATTATAATTTAACAGCTTCAAACACAGCTCAGAATCATCAACTCGTTGTTGTTCTTGATCGAATGTGAGCTCGCGCGGCACCCATTTTGCACAGAGCTTCCGCATGCCCAAATATTCATGCACGATGTGTCCAACACGTTCCTTTGATATCTTTAGGATGTCAGCTATCTCGATCAACTTTACTTTACGGTCATTTAAAATGATTTTGCAAACTTTTTTGATGTTTTCGTCGGTGACAGCCTCTTTTGGTCGTCCACTGCGTTCGCCGTCTTCGGTGCTCATTTCACCACGTTTAAACTTAGCATACCAATCAATTATGGTTGATTTTTCTGGCGCAGAGTCCGGAAACTCCTCATCAAGCCATGCTTTTGCTTCAACGGTATTTTTTCCCTTCAAAAAGCAGTACTTTATCAGCACACGAAATTCTTTTTTTTTCCATTTTTTTTAAATAACAAAAGTATTTTTGACACGTTTCGTTTGAAGGTTAGTACTATCTAAAAAACATATGGATTTAATAACAGTAACGCCATCTATGTGTCAGACCGGGGACTTTTCAGCCGACCTGGTATAATGTTGATTATATATCACTATATATATAGAATGTTGATTAAATTTTTAGTTTAGTTTTTTTATAGAATTTAAAATTTCGGTGGTTTGTTTTTTCTTGAAAGAAAGTTATAAATTTCATAAAAAATAGATAGTTACTTAAATTTGCCAGAATAGCAAGAACCTATGTTTGTAAAAAGTGATTCTTAAAAATTGTTAGTAAAAGTATTCGCCCTTATAAAGGACACTATTGAACCTTAAGTTTTCGTAATCTTAAATTACAATCTAAATATGTATAAGATTTTATGATGGTTTTAATTTATTACTTGCTTCGGACTGAAAAATGTATAAGATACGAATTTTTTATGATAGTAAAAAACATTTAAATTGAATATTTTAATTACGAAAAAAAAATTTACTGCACTTAAGAAAATGTTGTACCTTGTAGGTTATATGTGGATATAGTCGAAATCGGGAATGTTTTCGAATTACGTGATCAGTGTTGTATAAAATAAGATGTCGACAGGAAGTGAGGATGTCAAATTAAATACTATATTTTATTGCTTTCAGATGCGATAACGTTTGGAGTTACGATTAATATATTCCGAGAAGCTTGTAAATATGTGTAGGTTACGTTAAATGTCATCAATATTGCTAAAATAAGCACACGTTTTTATTAACATTTAGGAAGCACCTATATATTGCAAAAGAGAGTTTATTAATGAATCATTTATTTTCAACCAAGGTGCACATTAGGTATCTAAATGATATTTATCTGAAACACCTTAGAAAGAACGGAAACCACATTTGAAAAAGGAAATAAAAATGTATAAAGAAATGTATATCTTATGAATCGTTATTGAAACGATTATTAAATATCTCACAAGAAGAAGAAGTAGTTCGTTTATTAAATGAAAATGTAAATAACATTTTAAATTTTAACATAATAAAATGAGATAAAAATAAATAATCTAATATAGTTTATTCACTGTCCATGTCTTCATCAGTATCAGGTTCTGAACCAGTACTTACATTAAAAACAAATTCGTCTTGGTCAAATTTTGCTTCTATTTCATACCATTTCTCTATTAATGCATCTGTATGTCGAATACATTGTTTCCAAAAATCGGGTATGCAGATATTTAAAAATTGCTGCCACATTTTTAAAACATTTTCATCTCCATATCCTTCATCAACATGTTTATAGGGTGCGTTTATGCACGTGCCCAAACAAATTCGATTGCTTTGAATTTGTAATGGTATGATGGAATTCGGAGTACTTCGTGGTCAGCTTTTCTTATCAATTCATCAATTTCATGGACTTTTTGCTTTTTATGCCACTTTGCTACTTCCAGCAGTTCACATTTTCTCAACGTAGATTAATGGTCGATATTATTATTTGACCAATCAATTATTGCTTTTTTCCAATTTTGATATTGTTGCTTTTTAAGTAATACACTGTGGTAAGCCGCATTATCCATTATGATCAAAGAAGGTTCATACAGTTTTAGAATTAATTTCATCATGATAATCAGTTGTCGCTGTTACCGAAGGAAATATCAAACTTGCATTTTCAATAAATACAAGCGTATTACCTGCATGTGAAGAATTACAAAACTTTTACCATCACATCCTTCAGGTTTTATAACACTCTTCATGTTCGCATCATGCCACAATTTTCCTTTATTGAATTTAAAGACAACATCCCTTTTATAAAGGGAGACAACATTCGCTTTATAATTGCGTAAAAAGGAATATCATAGTGCAGCAATATGACACTTCTCCATTAAAGCTCTGCGACCATTATCTTTCACAAATTTAAATCCTAAATAAACAGATGATTCAAAGATGAAATGCTGATATCCATAATATATCGCTCCTGTAGTATTGCATTTATATTTTTTAAGGTGACATGTTACCCTAAAAATGTAGTATAAGTATTTTTTTATGAAAAGATTTTAAGTACGTACGTTCTTTGTACAAGTCGTATATAATATTACGAACTTCTATTTTCACCTGTTCATCTATATTTCGACTTTTGAACCTGTTACGTGGTTTATAAGTTCCTACTCTTAACGCAGTTTCAGCTTCTTTTCTGTGTTTGACATTAAACACTGTTCGGACAGAAATACCTAATACTGCGGATACTCTCTAAAATAATGCTTTTCAAAATTTGTTTTCTAAAGCAACAATAAAGAAGTAATATTCTTGTACAGAATTAACGGTCAATAAAAGTCGTCTGTTGCATTTTTCAGCTTCAAAGTATTGCAACAACTTATAAACAAAGTCTTGGCAATTAGAATCAAGACGCGCACCTGGCATGACTATACCTAACCTGTAAACAACAAATGTAAAAGCTGCTTACGTAGGCAGGTAGGCAGTAGGATGATGAAATAAATATGATAAATTAGCTGTTAGAATAATAACAAATAACTGTTGTAAAATATAAGGAATATAACAATATTGGAACCGTAGAAAAGACCAACCTCATAAGTCCAAAGTCGAAACACTATTTTATCTGTATTATATGTGACACATGTGTGCATAATACACACGCTCTGCATACGTCTGTTTCTATTTTTTCACGACGTAGCGCGTAACTCTATAAAAAAACTCTTCAACACATGTGACTACCGATGATTTAGACAAATGCCGGATATGTTCGTATTTTGCAGCGTTATTGATACACCGGCAAACTATCGTGGTTCCAATTTTCCAATTATTTAATAAAATATTCGTGTTTCTATAATTGGGTGGATAATTTTTCTATTTTATATATCTTTAATTAAGTACTAGTTACTAACATAAAAGAATATGAATTTCGACATCATATGGTGGAATCCTACTATAAACTTATCTTAAAGAATCTACTAATAAGATTTGTTAAGATCTTACTAGAATTTATTTATAATTTAATTTCAATAGGTTAATACAAATTTGAAACAACATACTTTCTATAGTGCTAACTGAAAATAAAAATCATAAAACATTAATACGAGAAATTTTAGATAAAAGACTGTTAATGAGATTGTATTAGGAATATTTGAAAAAAAAAACCGAACATTTTTAAAAAGCATTTTGAATGTGGTGTTTTTTTAAGACTGCTAATTAGATCACTTAACACTCCTTCGCTTTATTCATTGAAATTATTTGAGTACAAGACGTATACATATTCCAACGTTTTAGAAATTATTTTAAAACTTTTTTAAATCTCGTGAGAAAAAATATAATAATATTTTATATTAAAATAGATATCTAGAACCGAATTAGAAGCGTATAGATGCTTACATTATTGTACTCAAATAGTAGTTCAAAGAATCTGTAATAAAAACTAAACTAACTTTTATGAGCAATTTATAAGCCATATTATCAAACAAATCATTTACAACAACCAAAATTTACAAAAAACGTTGTTTACCAAATAAAGAAATGTTTTCTACTAAAAAAATTGCTTAAATTTTAGGTAGAAATTATGAGCAAATTCAAAGTCTAATTAGTTACCTATTAATTTGAACATATAAAACAAAAATTTATACATATTACTGACTTACTATGTGTCCCTTTCCTTCGAAAATAATAATTTTTTGTCATATTTTTAATTAATCTGATAATCGGACGACACATTTATTACAAACCAAACACAATACTGCACATCCATCATACTTTAAATCGGGAAATTCTGCTATGTATTTTCTAACCGACGTAGCAAACGGCACAGACTTTCGCGACATGTTTGTGTGAAGTTATTATAAACACTACCGTGAACATTTATTTGATGTGAATGATCAACTGCGCACCAAACACCGTACCGCCTATGGTTTTGCCACTTTCGTCGCCGCTCTACACATTATTTAACATGTTCGAAACATTTTGTATTAACTTGCATTTTTGTCAATTTACATTTTTAAATAGTAAGATACGTGTCCTTTTCAGTTTCAGTAATAATTTTATGAAAAGTTATGAATCTAGTTTAATTTCTTTCTTGTTCAAATTTTGTTGTGAAATATTACTGTAAAAAAGAATATTTTCTAGTAAGCAATTAATTACATTATTTTGGTCATGTTTTGACCGTCTTGCCTTTGTACAAAAACCCAATTTTTTGATTTTATTTTTAATTCACGTTTTTATAAATTCAGTATATGGTTATAAATATAGTCTCATCGAAGTGGATTACAAACATAGTACAATAAATTATTTTAACATTACAACACATGTTTACTGTCATATATAAACCAAAGAAACAAGTTATAGCAAATGTCAAGAAAACACACATTTTCAGTATATCTGGAATAACTATATATAACTATAACTATATATACATATTCAGAAAAAGTAAGGTCAAAAACGAATCAGTTAATAATTAAAGACTATGAAACGTGACCGTTTATAATTTTTACTGTTTATTCAATTTTAATAAAGTATTTAACATATAAATTCTATTAGTAATAACAGAAAATACCTATAGGAATATGAACATATTATCATCAAAATGTAGCATGTGAGTTATTTGCTTGTGCATGTTTGTGTGTGCCCCCAGGTCTGGATCGTGTCCAAGTCAACTACTTCAGCAAGTGCAACCATCCTCTGATCACCGAATATATGCTTCCACGTCACAACGATTAAAACATAAAGAGCGCCCCAGTGTGCTAGCACAAACTACAAGGTGTGTCCGCACATTTCTCTCTTTCTATCTAATACTTCTTTTTTTATATCTTATTCGTTTTCCATCAGTATATATGCTAACATTTCTTAGTTGCTTTTCTATTTTCAGCTTTTTTTGTACTTTAGTAAGAACTTGTTTTGTAGTAGATATTCTTTCTAGGCTATCTAAATGAATTATTTTAGGAATAAATGGACATAACTTACAGTTTTTATTTATAGTAAGTATAAAATATGCTAAGAAAAACTTGTATCTAATAATATTTTTCTGAATTATGATATGCATCCAGAATTTTCCAAATTATGTTAAATTTGTATATTTTTAATACTATTTGCGATTCATTATATGCTTATCTTCTACAGCAAAATTAGTCTTTTCAAAAACTTCTTAGAATACTAATTTGGGTCGTGGTCCATGATTTCCGCGGTATATCGTGGTCCATGCTATGCACTGAAACTGGTTTCAGGGTTTCCGGGCTGGGTACGAAACGTCGGCAGATATACTAGTGACGCGGTTCCAGCCCGGAAACCCAGAAGCAGATTCTTAGAGTACTTTTTTTATTTGTTAGTTTGCAGTTGACTTTAAGTTATTTCTCAGACTAAAGTGCACAATCGTCATTTTGTTATTATCAAATAAGCTGCGTTTGTATATATTTGTTGGAATCTTTGTTTCCAGTAATCAAGATATCCATCCAGCCCATGCATCTACGCTTGTTTCAGTGTCAAATCTCGTAATTGCTGTTGCACTTATACATTTCTTGACAGAAGCAATTTTGGCATTATTTGCTGTAGTTATTAGAGAGACTATCGTCCTAATGTTATATCACCTTTAGGTTGCTAATCTTAATAACAAAAGCTACTTTTAGATTCTTCTCAGAACTTATCTTTATCCGAAAGCATTAATAATTAGTATTTTTATTACTTCGGAAGTGTTTCTTGCATAGTTTAAATATTCCTCTTATTAGATATTTTGTATAAGGCAATCTAAAAGCAAACAGTTAATAGGTTCTGGATATTCTCTTTGAATATTAAAAAAGTAATAGTTTACGCATTTATTATAATTCTTAGAAATAACTATGAATAGTTCTGTAAAGGAAAACAAAATTTTAATACTAACTAATTTGTTGAAAAAGTATTAATGTGATTGAATTATTTTTTTTTTTTTTGGAAAATACTAACTCAAAATTGTACTTCACTTTAAACTGAGAATGTTTCTATTTATATAGAACTGGAGAAAATCCTATTGGTAGTTCAGGATCTAGTCCAGATATCCACCATCACAGGAAGTCCAACTCCTTGGATGCTGGTTCCAAGGGCAAGACTGGAACTCAAACTGTAAGAGAACGTTTTCGTTGTATTGCGCCATATCCGCCAAATAGTGAATACGAACTGGAACTTCAAGTGAACGACATAATATATGTACATAAGAAAAGGGACGACGGTTGGTATAAGGGGACTCAACAACGTACAGGAAGAACCGGATTATTTCCTGCTAGTTTTGTAGAAAACTTTTAACTATACAACTATCATTATAGAAAATATTAATATTATTTTGATTAGTATTAAATTATTTTAATATGAATAGTATAAACAAGTGTTCAAATCTCTTTCTCTCTATCTCTTTCTCTAACTCTTAATATATATAATAATTTATTTTATCTTATATTTCTAAAGTGATTTAAGTTACCTTAAAGTATTTATTTCTTATATGGTGGTGGATCTTTTTAATATTGTACATACTTGCTTAATCTGAAAGAAAATATTTCTTCCCCGTTTTATCAATGAAAAACGTAATCACTTATAATAGTTTGATAGAGTATTATTGAAAAGTCCGATTCTATATTTTATATAGTCAATTATGTTAGTAATGTTCAAATATTACATAAAATATTTATATGTATTACTTTTGGTTAAGTATTATGACAAAATATTTAAAAATATGTTTATTAGTTAGGTGAACCGTCTACATATGTTATTTTCTCCTTAATTAATTTATAAATACACAACAACCCAAATTATTGTTCAATGAACGTTTTTAACTGCACATTGAACTATTTTAGCCTAAAATATAATGGTTGAATATGTTAATAGTTTACAAAAATGTACTTTGGTTAGTATAGACAGATTCAAACGTTTAAGTTCATGTGATACTTCATAGTTATAATAACATGATGAAAGATATAATTGGAAAACAGCAAAGAGCAATGCAATATTCTTAAATTATATTGACTTTCAGATATTTTCATTAATATATTAATATTGGAAATAAAATAACTCTAATTTATTTTTGATTGAAAAGATTTCGACGTTCTTATAAGCCGTTACTTATTAATACATGCATATATTATTAATATATACATATATTAATAATATGTCTGAATACGTGAATATGTTTTAGATAAATGAATAAAAACTTAATTTAGGAAATTTAAAATAAATTAAAACACCATTTGATATTTTTTATACTTAATGAAATGACAAAAAATTTTACATTAACTAATTTTATATTAGAAATATAAAGAAAATAATATTCTATATAACTTCCCTTAGTTTTATGTACAGCATATATATCGTTTTGGATTCGATGTGTGTAATTTTGTATGAATTCAGTCTGAATATTTGCCCATTCTTTTTGCAGTATTTTAACACAGGAGGCTTATGGCAGACTTTGATTTTTTCCTTGCGATTAAGATACTTCCAAATATTGAAACATTGAAATCAGAACTTTGTATGCCACATTATGAGTGGCCCTTCTTCGGTAGTTCTTGCGGGTTTTAGCAACTAGCGACGAATGTTTTGAGGTCGTCATCATCTTGAAACATAAAATTGTGTCCAATTACCCACTCTCTAGAAGGTACACGTTTTTGCTTATCACCGTGACAAAACAGCAGTTTCTGAATAGTAACACAGTAAGTAATTAAAAGTCTTTTTACACATGTAACAGCTAGTTCTTTTGAAGATTTGTGAAGATTTTTTAATGTATGTTTAAAAATTTCAATCTTAACAGGTTCAAGACCTGTCCACCTTTTGGTTTGCCTTCAACTGAACCGGATTTTTAAATTGTTTAATCAAGCCTCTAATTGCCGTGTTCGAGAATGTCGTTTTCAGCATTTTATCGTTGTGCTTCTTCTTCATTGTGTAATATTATTATTCTCCGACGTTCTTCGATAGGTATTCTTTCCATTCGAAGATTTAAATACAAAAATTTAAGAAATCGGCACATTTGAAACAAAGCTAAATTTGTAATCAGAAATTTCAAGACAGAAATTGTGCAAACACAAAAATATTTGTCTCTGGTACATTACTAAATTAATTGTGTAAATAGAAATCTTGGAATATTTATTTTATTCTGCAGATCAACAATTAAAGGGGTTCTTTACCTGGTGAGGGCTATTCTATTATATTTTAAATTATTATTTAATGACTGTTATAGCAAGTACTTTATACGAATTGCATTTTATGAATATGACGATGGAATGCATGTGCGTGAGATGTATATATTTATATTTATAAGTACATGAATGTGACTTGTATATTTGATCTAAACCATATTCACTCTAGTGTATATATTTTCTTGCATAAAATAAAATCAAAATGACAAAGTTAAAGAAATTATAGAACAATTGTCTTAAATAGTGTTATATTATAATTTTATGTACAGTATGTCCAAAAGGAAGTAAATTAATTTTCTAATTCTCGTTATAATAATGTATAGCAATGTTTTGTTAATTGCAACAAGTCGGTAGTCTTCAATGCTGTGATCAAATCCATAAATGCTATTTTTTGAGCAGAAGAATTATGTATGCTTTTTTTGTACTTTAAAACATTACAGTGGCAATAGACAATGCTGTCTGTAGTGTAAATTTTCACTTTAAAGTAATTTTAAAGCACTGCAATTGCATTTTTAGTAGTTTAGTTGTAAAAAACATAAAAATCTGTAGACGTATTATATAGAAAATATATTATGAAAGTGTAATGTATTCCCTCTTTTGAAACATGTTATATTTAATTTTTATAATTATTACATTTACAACAATTTGTTTTTCATTCTAGTGTTTTGTTTTGAAGTTCTGACCATATTATATTTATTTTAAAATTTATTAATGTTGAGATTTTATCTTGAAATTATTAGACATCTAGTCAATGAAAGTTTGATTGAAGTTATTGATATTTGTATTTTGTTATAAGCTAAATTAGATGACGAAGTTACGAAAGAGTCAAATGTGAAAATATTACTTAAAAAATGTATTTATGATTGCTAGAATCATAACAATGCAAAAAAACTTCAATTTATATGGTTCGAACTCTAAAATAAATACTATAGGACCTGTGTATATTGAAAAATTATTGTCAGTATTTACATTTATTTCTTTATTAAAATTATAGGATAAGATGTATTATATTTACCAATTTAAGATAAGCATTCAAAAAGCAATAACATATATTAGCAATGCAACTGGAATGTTGCTCAGTATAATAATAATAATTCTATACAATTGTTTATTGGTTCATGTTACTGTTTTTAAAATAAGGTTTTATGTACATTTCTTATATTGTTTAAATAATACAGAAGCAGCTTCTAAATTTGTAACATTTCTTATTGTACATACTGTACCACTCTATTATTACTTTTATTTATTATAATAATCTTTTATAAAGGAATAAAACATCAACCTTTTTAACATACAAATATTTTTTTGCCATATGATAATATATACATTGTTGTAGTTCTAAGTATAATTATGTTAAAAGTCATTAACAAGGAAAGAACTATATTTGTGCAATTTATTTGATTTAATTTCTAATGTAAACTATAATATATGCTGCTATATTCTTTTGTAGAGCTTAATTAATAATTAATAGTATTTTGCATATATTAGTTACAAATTTATTTTTCACTGTTTTGTCTTACATAACTATTGTTTACTTGATTTCTACCTTTATTTGTGTATTATATACTGTAATTACCTTAGTCACTTCATTTTACATATTTGTTTCGAGTTTTTAGTTGAAATACATATGGATTGATTGAAATATATGAGTTTTGAAAAGCATATTATTTATTATAGGAATTGACTTATATAATATCTGTCTAAAATTAATACCACTAATTATGTTATGTATTAGAATTACTGGTAAATAAAGTAATACAAACAAGATTATTGGTTTTATTAAATATTCTAAATTTTAGTAGAAAATACACAGTAAATTCATTATCTCTTGAAAAAAACAACACGTTACTTAATGTAATATTGTTGAAATTCAGCTAATATATTTTCTACTACATCATTCAACATAGAGAGTAAGTTCTCAAATGAACATTGTTAAAATGAGCCAAGATAAAGAATTATAAATATAAACGTGGAAATTAGAAAATATTGTCAACTATTTAAATCTATTGTGTTATTAGATTAGCAGTTGGATATTGATGCAGGATTAAAATATTACACCAAATTAACGAAGCGTCCTTAAAATAAAATGTTGAAGATAAATGGACAAAAACTACGTGATGTCAAGATAAAGCAGCACGCTAAAAATATATAAGTAGCAGTAAATAATATAATTATTGATGTCTTCCAGATATTGATTATATATAATAGGGACGGTATTGTGAAATTTCTTCATAATGCCTTATTAATTTACAACCATGCTCAGATGTATTAGACACCCCAGGTAAAAACTCTTATTCTCGGTATTATCCAAGTCTTACGGAAATTAACCGTAAAAATAGTTAATGGTATTTACAGAAATGCGTTTTTGAATACCCTATTGAAAAGAATAGGTGGAAAGGGGAAATTGTGGATTTTAGAAATTTAGTGTCATTCTAGCAGTGTGAGAGCAACATGCGTTTGTGAGTTTGTGGTAGAGATCAATTAGATTATCCTATTTTTTCACGTTGTGTCAGTTATTTGTTGAAGAAAAATGCCTAAAACACGCGAGTTGTCGGTAGGGGAACGCGCCCAAATAGTGCTACTGCATACCCAGAAGTTATCAATAGCTGCAATTGCAAAAAAAAATGTTCGCGATGTGCAGTCTGTACAACCATTAGTCGCTATCAGGAGAGTGGGTCGTTTGTTAACAGACCAAAAAGTGGCAGAAAACCCTGTACCTCGATTAGAGAAGACAGAATTTTACAAAGACTGGCTCTCAGTGATAGGAAAAAATCGTCGAAACAGCTCGCCAGTGAGCTGAAACAGCTTTATCGCGTAACAGTTTCTGCACAAACAGTGAGAAGGCGTCTCCAGCGTGCTGGTTTACGAGGGTTTAAAGCGCGACGTAAACCGCTTTTAAATGACGCTCATAAAAAGAAGCGGTATTTATGGGCCAAACAACATGAAAATTGGACAATCGAGAAGTGGTCGAAGATTCTTTGGTCTGATGAATCGAATATCGAGGTATGTAAATACATCTTCATGACTAATATTCTTATCGTTGTATGCAATTCAGTCTACATGTAACACTAAACAAAATTAATCCTGTCTAAGTGCTAACTTTCTTCTTTTGCCTGGCAGCTTTGGGGACTACCTGGGACGCTATACGTTCGGCGTAGGCAAGGGGAAGCTTATGAACCACAATGTATCATTTCCACAGTAAAATTTGGAGGTGGTAGTATCATGGTTTGGGGTTGTATGTCTGCATACGGTACTGGAGAAGTGTACCTGTGCGATGGACGTATGAATAGCCAACGCTATTTAGCCATGCTGGAGGAAGTATTAGAACCGTCTGTGCTAAAACTATTCGACCAGGATATTCCACAATACATTTTTCAGCAAGATAATGCGCCCTGCCACAAATCGGGAGCTGTAATGCGTTGGTTCGAGGAAAACACAGTGGAGGTATTGGATTGGCCGCCACGAAGTTCCGATTTGTCGCCCATTGAAAATTTGTGGCGTATCTTAAAAACTAAGATCACGGAACATAAATGCCTGTCAAAAGCAGAATTATCAACAAAAATTCGCGAAATATGGGCTGCAATACCACCGGCAGAGTGTTACAATTTAGTAGCAAGTATGCCTCGACGAGTGCGAGCTGTCATTAAGGCCAAGGGCGGAGCGACAAAATATTAATAAATTGTACTATATTACTAAATAACACTTTGTACATAATTTTCACAACAGTTTTTCCTCACCTCTCTTTTGACTAAACTATATAAACTACATATGTATGTATGTACATAAATTCGTAAGGTGTCTAATACATTTGAGCATGGTTGTATAAATACAATAAAAATATTTTTATTTGATAGTCTTCATCATTTTTAACGTAAAAATGTATATATGATTATTACATTTATTCCATATTTATTTGTATTTTGACATTGGTTTTATTATTACTATTATTTACATTGATTACATAGTTTTGTAGGTAATAAAATTAATTAATCAAATATCTAAAGTAAGCTTAAACTGTTTCGATATTACAGAAGTGGTGGAAATTCTCATATTGTTTTGAATATATTAATATTTCTAGATCAAGTTTCAGTTTCGTTTTTTATGTACGCGTTCCAATTTTTCGAATTATCGAAATGTTTAATACAATTTTCATTTTAAATTTCCCGCACCTAATGTTTTCAAAATATCTAGAAATGAAAGCATCTAAAGTAATTTTGTAAAGCAAATATTTGAATGGCTGATTATATAAAAATTCTTAAAATATATTTTACTAAATCTGTCCAAATAGAAACTAATAAATATTTTCCATTATTTGAAAGTATTGGCCATATTTATTTTTTGAAAATTCATATAGTTTACCACTTGTAACACTCTTTTTTAATAATCTATTGTGTTGTGTTTATACTTATTTGATATTAAATTTCTAAATAAATTTTGGAAAAATTCAATTCAATCAAAGTATTATTTTAATTATCCTAGAATATATATGCGCATGCGTTCGAATATAATTCTCCCCTCTTCATGCTAACGCGGTATAAACAGAATTTGCCCATTCTGAGTTAAGAGTTCATAGGAGTAAGACGTTACAATGCCTGGAACTTACAAAATTGGTGATTTAGTGTGGTTAGCATTTTTATTTTAATAATTAAACAAATAATATAATTTCTATCCTAATAAATGGTATTTATATATTTTTTTAGGGCCAAACTTCGTCGTTGTTCGCCATGGCCCAGTCGCGTAAGTATTGGTGCCGCCACATTCAACACAACCGTTATTCCCTCTCTAAAAGCTATCAATGCGCACGCAATTTATTATTTACTATTAAAGTATATACCTTATTTGAATTTCTAACCTTCTATCAGAACAAAAATAGTTGTATTACATATTTTATAATTTTGTGCTATGTTTTAGGTTACTGTTCCTAACCCGAAAATTTCTGCTAAACCGAAGAAAAATGCCAGTTTTGTCTATTTTTTTGGTACTCATGATTAGTAAGTTAAAATCATATTTATGCAACAGGGTGTATATTATCAATAATTTCTAGTTCGTGGGTTGACAATGACAACATAAAGCCTTATTTTGAGCATAAAGACACTTTAATTAGGTCTAGCAAACATTCTTCATTTAGGAAAGCTATTGTAGAAATTGAGGAATTTATTGAGAAGAAAAATGTAAGTATTACTTTAAAAGCTTTTATTATTTTTTTAGAGAATTTGTTGAAATTAAAGTAATATATTCAATTGTGTATAAAACTATTTCGAAGATACTAAACAAACAATTGAAAAAATATTTGATTGTATATAACTAATATGTTCTGGTTTGGAATTGATTGCTTTTAGGAAGATCCAAACTATGAACTAGAAGAAGAAAATAATATTGAATCTGAATTCGATAGGCTAAAAGAAGAAGAAAATGAAAAGATAGTAACACCAAAGAAAAGGAAAGTAAGTAAAATATTTTTGAAATCAGTCTCTGCTTTGTACAAAATAATACTTTGCCATTACTTTAGATATCTACTGGAGGAAAGCGTGCTTCTCAATCTAATAAGACATCAAATAAAAAGAGGAAATCAAGCCCATCTACAGAAAATGGAGCTTCATCATCTTACAATTCATCTGTGTTAACTAGAAATTATGAAGAAATTTTAAACAGACCATCACTTTTAGAGGTTCCGGTAAGTTTTGTGCCATTAACTGTCATCATTATTTGTCATTACTTAGTTCTTCATTTATATGCAAAATATTTTGTGTAATAATTTTCTATGTTAATTTAAATTCAATTTATTATTGAAAATAATTAGTTTAGTATCCTCGAATATTTTTTTTTGTATAATAAGAAACTTTCCAAAAGTTCTAATTTTTTTTACATAACATGTATTTCCACAAATTTTTCAAAGAAGACTATAAGGCATTGATTTATGAATTAATTTCGAATTATATATATACATATATATACATATACACATAAAATATATATATATATATATATATATATATATATATATATATATATATATATACATATATATATATACATATACATACATATGAATATAAATATAAAATATCCACTGTACTTTGTATAATAAAAATAAGGAAAAAAAAAAAATAAGGTGTGTTAGGGTTGTACTTAGACTCATTTATTACTCAATATTTTATTACATTTTTATAATTTCTTCAAAAGGGAATTGAAGTACATACTGGAAAATAATTTAGTACATATTTTAAAAACAGTTTTACGCTTTACACAAGCATTCTAAATTATTGTTTTTTAATTTTTAATGATTATATATACACACACTCTTTGTCAAGTCTGCATGACGACTTAAATTGTGATTCGTACGATTTTATCCATGTTTCATGTAATTTACTGCTATAGTATATTCTCTCATTCTGATTCATGTACAGATGAACTTCGCAATGTAAAGCACAGTTGTTCGCATACATTGATCTTGTACAGTGTCTATTCTTCGTCAGCAACGCTAAGGCATTCTAGCAGAGGCATGTGTGTTATACTTTGTCAAAACATTCTGAAATACGTTTTTCGTTGTTGCGTAGATATATAATTAAGATGTGGAAGTGACAGTCTGGTCCAGTTGCATGTCCTCTATAACAATTTCAGTGCTATTAAAATTAAAAATTTGATATCTATTTAATTCTCAATTGTTTTAAATATGTAGATAGTAAGATACTTCAAAATTTACTGCATAATACGAGGGAGCGTTTTTATATTCGCGGAATGGGGGACAAGGGGTGGAAATAAAAAAACCAAATTATTTTTCTTTTTCAATATATTCACCTGCAAGACGGATACATTTTTCACATCTTTCAATTAATTTATTTATACCCTCATAAAAAAATGATTTCTCTTTATCTGCAAAATACGCCGAAACTGCCTCCTTGACTTCATCATCGGCAGTAAATTTTTTACCCCGCAGCTCTTTTTTTCAGGTAATAATCACTCGGGGCCAGGTCTGGGCTGTAGGGTGGGTGATTCACGATTTCGAAGCCCACCTTATGCAGGGCAGCTAACGCAACGCGGCTCTTGTGGACGGGCGCGTTGTCGTGCAAAAGCAGAACACCTTTTGTCAATTTTCCCCGTCTTTTCTCTTTAATGGCTTCTTTTAGTCGCTCTAATATTGAAGCGTAATATTCTCCGGTTATAGAAACACCTTTATCTTTATAATCAATCAACAATATTCCTTCCGAATCCCACAATACCGTTGCCATGAGTTTCCCAGCTGATTGTGACACTTTAAATTTCTTGGGAGGTGCTGTGCCTTTTTTATGCCACTGCATGGAATCTTGTTTGGACTCAGGTTCATAATGATGAACCCAAGTTTCATCTCCAGTAACAATTCCACTCAATACACCATCCTTGTCTTCATTACAGAGTCCAAAAATGCACGCGAACACTCTACGCGCTGTTGTTTTTGCGGCGGCGTGAGCATTCTCGGCACCCATCTTGCGCTGACCTTAGACATGCCGATGATCGTGTAGGATTTTAAAAATTGTTGTATCGGATACTCCAACCATTTCTGCGCGTTGTTTCTTCTTTAGTCGAGCATCTTCGAGTACAATTTGTTCAACTTTTTGGATAAGTGCTGGCGTGGTCACCTCAATGCTCCTGCCCGGCCTCGGGTCGTCTTCAAGGGATTCCCTTCCTTGTTTAAATAAAGTATGCCACTTGTACACCATGGTTTTTCCTGGACAAGAGTCGCCGTAAACCAATGACATCTCATTCATTATGGTTGCGACTGATTTTCCTTGCCTGGTAAGGAACTTTATAACGGCACGATATTCGATTTTTTCCATATTTCACTTTTCACTCCTTATTATGTTACTTGGTTGACGATAGCTCAAAGACTAACTGTCTAATAACAATGAAATTTCGTATTTATACTAATCATGAGTCGCTGCACAGGCCACGCCTCCAATGCGCCTACTCACCCCTCTACAACCCGCTCATTCCGCGAATATAAAAACGCTCCCTCGTAGATAGCTCATGTGTAATTCTTATTACACAACATAATTTTATTAAAACTTCATTTAGCTAATTTAATATGTATAATATTTGAAGTAGATATAAATATGTAAACTAATAAAGCATTCGTGCTCTACTACATTTCAATTTCTATTGCAAGTTTTTGTTAACTTCAACATCTGTAATATATTAAAATTGTTGTTCTAAAAATTCAATGTTTGTTGATTATTTGTAGTTATCTGCCACATACTTCAAAAATATGTTTTCGGAAAAAATATTTTTTTATTATTGCCAAGGATAATGCTTATACTTCCTTAGATGCATTTACATTAACATTGAAGAGCAACATGCTCTCCAGCCGTAATGTGGAACTACAAGAATATAAAGCAATACTTGGTTTGTGTTTTGACTCAGACAGCTATTATATTACATTAATCAGTTATAATATCTAATGAATTATTGGAGTTTATCGTAATACTAAAAGTTTACTCACGAGATTTCTAATATAATTAAAAAAATTATTTGGCCTTTCCTGAATCAAAATTCGCTTTTTAAAATAAGAACATTAACTAATTTTTAGAGTAGCCAAGACTTTGGGCTTAAAGAACTCTTCAAGAATTGTAGACAATTTCCTAGAAAAATGTTTAGAATTGGTAATTTAAAGAGCAAATCCAAGCTGCTGAATCAAGATTATCTTAGAACGTATGAAAAATAAGAAATTGAATTAGAGCCAAGAGAAATAAGATAATCATTATACATATACATATATATATATATATATATATATATATATATATATATATATATATATATATATATATATATATATATATATATATATAATGATTATCTTATTTCTCATACATTATCAAACTAACGAGCTTGGCTATGCAACTGCAGCATTTGATATGTTTTCAATGGCTTGTCACTGACTGATGTTCGCTGCAATGAGATGTTTTTATAGAGAAAACTTTTTATGTGTTTTACAGTCATATTTGTCTCTACAAAACAAAGGTTTATAGCGCACTAAATGTACCATTTTTGCACCAATGTATTTAAAGTTTATTTATTATATATTATTATATTATTTATAAATTTGGGTACATTCTCAGCAAACTCATCTTATCCAATAATTCTATTATTAACACAACTTTTTTCATATCACAGTTTTCTCTGTAGCGATCTGCTAAGATTGCCTTCTGTGATTGAACTACATACGGTGTTCTACACGTATGCGTTTTGGAAATACTGATTTGCAGACATGATTTGGTAGCTCTAATAGTCACTAGATATTCCCAGCTTATAGCGAAATATGTCTAAATGTATTTTTTTTAGAATGCATTAAAATACTACCATTTGCAGCTTTTGTTACAAATTCTATTCATATTTAAACTTTTATTTCAAATTTTATTAATATAAGAATAATGCATGTATATCAAAACAATTTTTAATTTGTAAAGTTGTCGGATTAAATTGTATAATTATAGATGTACTTTATAATGCTTCAAAATGATGACAAAATTACCTGATACCAGGGTAGCCGTTTATATTTCTGGAATAGCAAACAAAAAAAATTTTTATTATCGAAAATAGTTTTATTGCTTTCCAAAATATTTTCCTTGAAAATCAATGCACTTTTGCGTTCGTTTAAACCAATCCGAAAAGTATCGCTGTGACTGTGAAGGCGGTATCCCCAAAATATGAGTTTTTAATGCCTCAACCCGGTGTAGAAAACCGTTGACCACGAAGTTTATTCTTCACGTGTGAGAACAAAAAGAAATCACAGGGTGCTAGATCAGGACTATACGCCGGATGGCTCATCAATTCAATGTTTTGCCCGGTCAAATATTCAATTGTTTGAACCGACTTGCGAGAGCTCGCATTGTCATGGTGGAGAATGATCTGTCGTTTTCGGTTTGTTTTCCTTATTTCTTCAAAAACTTTTGGCAAACAAATAATTGTGTACCATTCGGAATTGACCGTTCTACAACTCTCTAAAGGCACGGTTGCAACGTGACCAGTTTTTCCGAGGGCAAACAAGTTTTGTTGGTTTTGGCTCATCTTGGAATACCCCCACAGTCGACTGCAGTGTATTATCGGGCTCATACGTATAGATCCAAGATTCATCATCTGTGACGAGTTGAATTTGATGGAGCCTGTGGTTTATTGACTTGATCAATAAGGTTAATATATAACCCCTTTCCACAATTAACTATTTGTAAATTCTGTATACGTATTTCGACAACCAAGTTGTCATCATCAGCAGATAAAATCAAAGTGTCGCACCTGGTAAAACACGGCGAAAAAATTGTACGAAAAATATACTCCGTACGCGATCCGCATCGTTGAAAACCAAGATGTGCACTGTGCACAGTGCACATCTTGACTGCGGAGTGTATATTTTTCGTACAATTTTTTCGGGTTTTACCAGGTCGATATTTTATCTGCTGATGATGACAACTTGGTTGTCGAAATACGTAAGAATTTACATCATCTGTGACGACTTCATAAATGTTCTTTTAAGCACCGCCATTGCATTTTCTGTGCATTTCTTAGCACCAACCGACGTAAGTCTTTTTTTGAGCGGTTGCCAAATTATGTGGTACCCAAAGTGAACATAGCTTCCTAACGGCTAAATGTTCATGCAGGATCTTGTTGCTAGTTCCCGAAATATAAACGGCTACCCTCGTATAAATTGGATAAAACACAAGACCAGCAAAGTGATTTACGTTCATCGTTACGATCAAGTCTGATTTTTTTAAGAATCTGGCAAGTATTTGGACCAAACACATTTGAAATTACATAGTTTATCGTTGCATATACTTAATATAAGACTCATATTTTATTAAATTTGAAAATTTAAATTTGTTGAATTTGATATGTAACGGGTCTTCCAATAGTGACTTCCGAACTTTGACAGTTGATGGCGGTTATATTGTTGAAGCTACGTGTGTCGAATTCATTTATAAAGATCTCAACATGCTTTTGAATTGTAAATTAAATATATACACAAATAATTCTAAAATGTTTGTTAACGTTATATTGTTGACCAATTTCATGGGTATAACCTAAAATTTAACTGCAGTGTGCACAATTTACTAGAAATAACGCGTTTTTGTCGCCAGTGCATTCTCAAGTAAAAGTGGTTAGTCATGATTTGCATTAATTTCTATATTATAAGTTCTTTTTGTAATAAATAACAATTTATTAACTAGCACAAAATCACCGATAACAAATATGAATTTGTTTGTATTTATAGCAACTATATATATATAAAACGGGTCTTCCAGTTCGGAAGCCCTATTGCCAATGACAGCCAATTCAACTGTCCTTTGACAGTTGAATTGGCTGTCATTTATTCAGTCTGTTTTGCCAAATTACCGTCGATGGATATAGCGTTCAACAACACGTGCAAATGATAAAATTGTTTTATTAAAATGGGTGTTCTGTTCGGGCTACGTTTCGCGTGCTTTGCCCATTTTACGGTTGCCATAATCGTCCTACAGTGTGGTGGATAAATATGGTTCAGTAAACAATGAACTAACACCCGTACGATGACGAAATGCAAGAGTGTGCAGGAGAATCCGAGGCAGTCGATTTCACGTTGCCCACAACTTGGCGAATTTTGCGTCATGAGTTGGACCTACACCCGTACAAAATTCAACTGATCCACGGGTTGAAGGTAAACGACCAAAGACAACGACCTGTGTTCGCTGAATGGACCCTCAAGCAGTTGGAAACTGACCCTAATTTCCATCAAAAAATCATCTTCAGCGATGAAGCCCATTTCTGGGTGAATGGGTACGTTAATAAAAAAAATTGCCGAGTTTGGGACGATACCAATCCACATGAGATCCAAGAGCGTCTAATGCATCCCGAAAAGATCACTGTTTGGTGTGGATTTTGGGCTGGCGGCGTCATCGGTCCATATTTCTTTGAGAACGACGTTGGCCAGGCCATCACCGTCAACGATGAGCGCTATAAGTCGATGATTACCAACTTCTTTTGTCCAGAATTGGATGATATGGACATCAACGACATGTAGTTTCAACAGGACGGCGCTACGTGCTTCACAGCTTATTCCACATTGGACGTTCTGCACGAGCGATTTGAGGGCATGGCCATTTCACGTGGAGGCGATGTGAACTGGCCACCGAGATCGTGCGATTTGACCCCGTTAGACTTTTTCTTGTGGGGTTTTCTTAAGTCGTAGATCTATGCGCATAAGCTAGAAACAATAGCGGACCTCAAAGCCAACGTAACCCATGCCATCGGTCAAATTCAGCTTAATTTATGTATTACTAGTGAGTAGATGGGCGCTAGTCTCTATCGTAGCGAGCGCAAACGTTCCACTTACTCAGTCTACTCATACTCATACGTTAGGCAAAATGGACCTCGTATCGAACAGCGTTACTCGTATTTGTTCGCCTCACCTATGACGTCATACGGAGTACTATACAAAGGGTACTAGGAAAGTTTTGCAATATGACGCAACAATGAATCGTAGGAAGCTGCTTGTTGCTGAATGTTGAGACATGTTCATACGTGCATAGTAGCCGCCGCGCCATGTCGATGGCCTTAGTTATTCATTAGCAGTGAGAGTGCAAAGTGCTTGCGATGGCATCGTAGTCACGAAATAAGGTAAGGACAGTTTTGCGTTATAATTTCGTGCGTGGTTTAAACATAGACTGGTGCTTCGAAGAAATTACTTTTGCACTAGGTGATGTTTGTCCATATCGCACAACGATATTCAGTTGGTATAGAGAATTCCAAAGGGGAAATTTAACTGTGGAGGATGCTGAGAGGCCGGGAAGGCCACGAACGTCAGTTACGGAGGAAAATATTACTACTGTGAGGAAAATGTTTGGCGAGGACAGGCGAGTGACCTACCAACAGATAGAGGGTACTTCAGGCCTAAATGCACCAGCAATTCGTTAGATTCTGCATGATCATTTGCATGTGAAGAAACTTTGTTCTCTCTGGGTACTGCATCGACTGATTGAAGAGCAGATGTCACGATGTGTGACTTGGTGCCGGAAGATGTTAAAAATGTTTATTAAGGGACAATCTCGGTATGTGAACAACATCGTGACAGGTGACGAGACTTGGTTGTACTATTACGATGTGTCGACCAAAGCTCAAAACAAAGTTTGAGTCTTTGATGATGAGGACACACTCATAGTTGTCAGAAAATCCCGACTTGTAAAGAAGCGGTATTTTTCAAATCGAGTGGAATTGTGGAACGCGTCGTTTTGGACACACAGAAGACAGTCACAGCTAAGTGGTATACTGAACAGTGCCTGCCTAAAGTCATTGGATCTATGAAGAACCTGCGGCCAAAGTCAAAACCTGCGCCAAATATTTGACCGCGACAGGATTGAAACTTCTCGAGCACCCTCCCTACAGTCCAGATCTTGCTCCCTGCGACTTTGCACTGTTTCCGCATGTAAAAATGAAGCTAAAAGGGAGGCGGTTTTCCAGTGATGAGGATCTTCTGCGGGTTTGGGATAACGAGGGTGCTTTACTCCCTAGTGAAACTTGGCAGAACTGGTTTAAAGATTGTAGAGTGTAGAGGAAATTACTTTGAAAAAATCAAATAAACAAAGCTGTATTGCAAAACTTTCCTAGTACTCTTTGTATAAACTTTATTCAGTGCTAGCATGACTTATTCACATTAATTTCTAGAACATATTCTAAATTTTGTTCAGAAAGATTCACCCTTTTATTAGACATCTATAAATATAGAAAACTTTCGTTTAACATAACAACTAGAGGGTGGCGCATACTGACAATATAATCTAAAATAATGTTTATTATAGATTTGCTATGTTCAATATTTTCACCACAATTTTTTTTCAATTGTCCAGATTGCGAGCAAACACCGCATCAATATTTTTATTCAGACGAGTATCAAAATCGCTTGAAATGCTTTTAAGTTTGCTAAGATAAATACTTAATTTATAAGTATTAATTCCTTCATCGTCTTTTAGCGTTCGAGCTTCGAAATACTTAATTTTATCAGGCAAATCTCGAAATTGTTCATTAAGGAAAACTAAAAAAGAATCGGCGTCTCGATGACATCTCAATCATCTTCTTCAGCAGTTGTTTCGTAGTGAAGCGCCAATCTGAAACTGGCTGTGTTATTATGTCATCGAATCGTCGAGACATCGATTCTTTCGAGGACTTCTGTCCAACATCGCGGAGAGCTCGAGAATCCAATATTATTTATATATATATATATATATATATATATATATATATATATATATATATATATATATATATATATATATATATATATATATATATATATATATATACATATATATATATATTAATAGACTATTCCATTAATACATATATGTATGCACGTGTATTTTCTATTAAACATTTAATAATTTTCTATTCCAATAAAAATTTCTAATAGCAATTTACAATTAATTATATTTTATTCAGTTTTGAAATTTGCCGTACATGTCATTATAAATATGTATTAAAAGATTGACCATTTGATTTTACACAACTTGTCCATATCTCAGGCAATTTATGGATGCTATCCTAAAAAAACTGTTTGTCTTTTGAGCAAAACCATTCATCGAGACATTTTCTAACTTCTTTGAAATTGGCGAGTGCTGCTCTGCAAACGCGTGTTCCATTGATGCGAAAAGGTGATAGTCGGACGGGGAAAGAGCACGGCGGGTGCGATATTGTGTCCCATCCAAGTGCTTTCAACGCTTCCTTGACCGGTTTTGCTGTATGAGACGACGCATTATCGTGCCGTAAAATCTGTTTTCGAGTCCATTCTGGACGTTTTTCTATAAATGCATGTTTCAAATTGATAATGTGTTGTCGGTAGTGATCAGTATTAACTGTTTCATCAGGATTCAATAGTTAGTATACACCACGCCATTCTGGTGACACCAAACACAGAGTATTGTCTTGTCACCAAAACGGTTTGGCTTTGGACTCGATGGGCCGGCTTCGCCAGGTGATATTCATGAATTTTTGCGCTTAGGGTTTTCGAAAACCGTCACTATTCGATGCAAAAATGACTTCTGATCATACCTTTGAAGCAGCATTTCACAGACAATTTTTAATTTTCAATTTGCCTGTCATTCAATTGATATGGCACCCATTTTCCCATCTTTTGGATTTTTTCCATTGCTCGTAATCGGCCGCTAATCGTTTCTTTTGCCACAATTAACGCTTCTGCCAATTGTTCTTGAGTTTGAATTGGGTCTTCAACCAATAACTCCTGCATCTTCAAACTTTTTCTGTCTACCAGAACTTTCTTTGTCTTGCACATCGAAATCACCACTTTCGAATTGTCGAAACCACGCCTTACATGTTTTTATGGTTGTAGCATGCTCACCATAAGTTTCTACCAGCAATCGACGACTTTCAGCGAGTTTTTTCTTTTGAGTAAATAAATAAAGTAATGCAAATGTACTTTTCCAGGCAAGAAACTTGACATTTTCCAATAGGTATAAATTTATGACAGTGATACTTTCACAAAATATAACATGTATGGCTTTGAAGCTTGATGTCAGTGGAATAAAATAACGATAACATTGTATGCCTAGCGACATCTGTTAGAAGAGCCGGTAATGACTTTTCTTGAAAAAGTACACTTGGTGTATATATATTATCTATATATATATATATATATATATATATATATATATATATATATATATATATATATATATATGTATATATATTTATATATGTATATATATATATATATATATATATATATATATATATATATATATATATATATATATATTTTTTGGCGAAACATTGTCAATTCACATTCAAATTTGTCGTTACTAGACCCATTAACAGGTCTGGCAACGTTTTCATTATTGTCGTACTTATTGATGTGTAAATTAATGACAGGTACCACAAATTAAAAAAAAAACGGTTTGATTATTACCAAACAGTTTTTTTTTAATTATTCTATCACAATTTTTATACAACTTAGTTTAGTATTTTTTACTATAGAGGGCAATTTGTTGGCAAGTATATAGCGTTATTCGAACAATGATGACAAATTTCAAATATAAGTTACAACTAGTTTTAATATGTGAAATAGTAATAGAACTATAATAACTAAAATTTTAAAATAAACGACCAAATATATTAAAAATTGCATGTAGTTGACATATACACTACCTCTACCCTGTACATTTTAGTAAATTTCACTATTATAACAAACTTTTTTGTTTTAAAGCAATATTAATATACTTTTAATAATGTACGTGAAACACTAATTCAAAGTATAAAACTGATTGCATAAAATCTAATAATGCTTGCTTGTTCAACAATTTAGCTCATGTGGTTTATTATATTATGACATAGCTTGTGAATTTTATTATATCTTATGTGATCAGTTTCAGTTTCCGTATTTTTAATTCATATTTCACGTACACTGTTAAAAATGTTTTAGTATTTATGAAAGTGCTGAAATGATGAAATTTCTTTGTTTTATTAACGTTACTCCCTTTTCTTGGGTAACTATCTATGGTAACTATCAAATTGACCTCATACTGAGGAAATAACATAACATACGTTTTTTTATCTTTACTCGTCCTGGTTCATTCAGTGTAATCAATTTAGTTGTACTCCTGGTTCGAAGGTAGAATAGTATTCGTTGATCTAAGGACTTCTAAAAGTGCTTTACAAATGATTTCATTTTTTTATTAAGCGCATTTTCTTCCTTTCCCAGAAACAGTTTTCTTCTTAAAAGTTGCACTCATCACCTTTTCAAGCTTCGACAGTGATTTTAAAAATTCATCGTGTTTCATTGAAATATTTCTCTCATATGACTGTTTAAAAATCTGAAGTACGATACGCTTTCAAATTCATGACATAATTGTTAAACATTAGTACGTTTTCAGTCAGAGTTACTAATTTTGGTTTATGCCACTTTTTTCGTTCAGTGTTTTGCTTGCTTACTAGACTTTATACCAGTGGCCTCTTTTTCTTTGTATTTTTCATGGTAATTTCCCTTTTCCTTTCTTGGCTACATCACAGGTATGTTAAAGTCGTCCTCTTGTGCAGCGCTAATGAGGAAGCTTTATATGCTTTCTCTTTATGTTCCAACATGAGAACGGGCACTATCTTACTTGGCCTTTGGATATATGGTAAATCGAATGGCTTCAGAACTCCATAAATGTGCCTTTGAGCATTTGAATACTTGGAAGTAATAGGTGATATAGGCTATAGAATAACAGTGTGTTCAAAATATCCCTATATTCGTTCGTTTAGGTTAATTTTCTTTCGTCTAAGACTAATACCGTCTCTTACTAATCGGCATCGTGCCCTTAGGTTAGATTGGTGTAATGTACGGCCGGATTGATATGAAGAGTGGAACAATATCGTTTATTCAGGCGAATCTCGTTTTTATTCGTGGCCTCATGATAATCGAGACAACGAAGAGGACTACATTTACTAGAGCATTGTTGGTTTGAAGTGGAATTAGCATAAAAAGTAAGACTCCTTTAATATTTAGTATCAAGGTCCTTTAAGTGCTCGGAGCTACATTTACAAAGTTCTGGAACAATTCGCTGTACTATATAACCAAGGGCTAAATAATATCGTACCAGTAAAACAATGCCCATCTTTACGTTGCAGCTATCACATTACAATTCTTGCAAGAGGGCATCATCAATATTCTCAATTGGCCTGCGCGGTCGCCAGACCTATCACTCATAAAAAATACCTGGGATATCATAGGCTTAGCGATTGGTATGCTTCCTACCAATAGCTAAACTCATCATATCCCATTCTTTAAAAAAGAAAACCCGAATGTTAAGGGTTTTCTTTTTTAAAACAATTGCTATACTTTTATTGTAACACCTAACTCTGGTAGTTAGTGTGTTTTTCTCGGTAAATAGTTTCGGAACGCAAGTATCTTCCAGCGTTTTCTTAAAGTATAGACTGTTCTTTGTTCGGCAAAATCATCAGGTATTACACTAGTAGATGGATTTTCAATTTATTTGACGACTGCATTTGTTTAATAGCAGCGTTCATTAATCGAAGCCCAATTGCCTATCATTTCCTCAATTACCTTATATCTATGAAATTAGAAAAAAAATGGTGTTTTAATGAAGTCCTGGCCAAGCAAGGTTACCAACTTTTTTCTAGTTGTTTAGTGTAAATGCCATCTTGAGCATGTTTAAATTAAGTTCTGTTTTGTAATAATAATCTATGCCTTAATATTTCCCAACAGTTTAATGCCAATTACAGAGGACATTATCAGTCCATGAGATATTATTACGCCTGCGCTCGTGCGTGACTTAGATCTTGTACGGTAACGGTATCTGCGTGGCCGTGCAATGTGTGTTTTGTATTTATTTCGGAGCTCAGACTAGAGGTCCGGTTTCTGACCGAAAATCGATTATTTTCCGAGTAGGATAAATGTTTATAACCGGGAGTGTGGTGACCAAAAATTTCCAGGACGACGAGAGATCGTAATAACACCAGAACATTTGGAGGCAGTTCGACTGTCGATTTTGAGATCTCCAAGCCGCTCCACTCGCAAACATGTAGTGACCCCATGAAAATCTCATCGTTTAATACGAAGAATTCTTCACGAACATCTTCATTTTCATCTCCACGAATTGGTAGTTGTGCAAGAATTGTCACTACATGATTTCCAGGACGGAATAATGGCGTTCGAAATTTAATTGTAAACTTTACTCCTTGACGCATTTATCCTTTTTAGTGAGGAGGCACATTATCACTTATCCAGATGTGTTAACAAACAGAGTAAGTTGGTAACAACTTTAGAGATCTCCATGTAAGGCAATTTTACAGTGATAGGGTGACATGTGGTGCGCATTGTTGAAAAGTTGGAGTTTCTTATCCTAGAGGACTATTAAGAAGTTACTGTCAATTCACTGCGATATGTGAATATTTTTCAAAACATTTTCAAACAAACCTTTGAAGAAAGGAAACTAGAAAATTTCAACAGGAGGGCAAAGTTCCCCGAGGCGATATCCTGTGGGGGATGCACTCGTCAGATTTATTGTCCCGCAATTTTTTTTTATGAAGATACTTCATAACCGAGGTTTTTAAATAAATATGCTTCAACAGAAGAATTTTAGTAAACATGTTGGAACGTGTAGAAGGGAACTTCAGAAATCGATTGCATCGGTACTTTTAGAACGGTGGCCACCACCTTTAAGATCTTTTGTTTGAAATTACATAATTTAAAATTTCAATTTGTATTTTTTATTAGCAAAAAATAAGTTCAACTATTAACAATATTTCTTTTTTTTTTTATTCACTTTAAGAAAACGTTTCTGCGACCCGCCTTGTATGTAGTGCTTCGTGTGTCCAGATAGCTTGCAAGTCTTTCTAACAAAGTTATTCATCTTTAAATGTGTTTTTTTCGTGTATAACTCATTAATTTTAGAGGTTTCTCGATACTTGTTTTACAACAATCACTGTTTTAGAGTATGATCAAAAATATTGGGTTGGCAACTAAGTACTTTCGGTTTTTACTGATAGAGAGCGTTGCTTTATTTTTTGTATAATGTGTGTTAGTGCTGTACTTTACCGTTTGTCGCGTGATACTAGCCACATTGACGTAACTTCAGAAGCAAGTAGTGCGTGATTTTTATTAAAGCTATTAGTTGTGGGTTAATTTTAAATGGAATGCAGAAACGAACATTTTCGACATATTTTACTATTTTATTTCCGTAAAGGAAAGAAAGCTGCTGCGGCTCACAAAAAGATATGTGAAGTTTATGGTGCTAATTGCTTAACAGAACGCACGTGTCAGAATTGTTATAAAAAATTTCGTTGTGGAGATTTTTCCCTCAAAGATGAGCAACGTTCTGGTCGGCCTACTGAAGTTGATGATGATCAAATCAAAGTCATAATTGAAGAGGATAGTCATATAACTGTTCGAGAGGTTGCGGAGAGGCTACATGTATCGCACACAACAATTGAAAAACATTTAAAATGTCTTGGGCTAGTTAAGAAGCTTGATATTTGGGTACGTCACGAATTGAAAGAAATTCATTTAACACAAAGAATCAACTTTTGCGATATGCACCTTAGACGAAATGAAACCGACCCTTTGTTAAAAAGAATCATCACTGGTGATGAAAAATGGGTCCTGTACAGTAATAGTTCGAAAGCGATCATGGAGCAAACACGATAAACCAGCTCAAACCACATCGAAAGCTGAATTGCATCCAAAAAGATCATGCTGTCAGTTTGGTGGGATTACAAAGGTGTTGTGTTTTTTGAGCTGCTTCCAAGGAACCAAACGATTAATTCTGATGTTTACTGTCAACAATTAATAAAACTGAATGAAGCAATCAAAGAAAAACGGCCAGAATTGTCAAATCGGAAAGGTGTAGTTTTCCACCAAGATAATGCAAGGTCTCACACATCTTTGGCAACTCGTGGGAAACTATTGGAGCTTGGCTGGGAAGTGATGCCACATCCCCCATACAGCCCTGATCTAGCACCATCTGATTACCATTTATTTCGAAGTTTGTAGAATTCTTTGAATGGTAAAACTTTCACAAATGACGATGCATCTGGTTCACTTTTTTGCTGATAAGGACCAGAAATTTTATGATCGCGGAATCATGCAGCTGAAGGAAAGATGGCAAAAGGTCATTGAGCAAAATGGAAAATATATAATTGATTAAAAACTATTCTTTGTTTAAAAAAAAGTGTTTTATTTTATACTACAAAACCGAAAGTACTTAGTTGCCAACCCAATACATCGGAAATATTGTATTTTTTTAAGATTTTGTCTTTTTCATTGTTGGTTAATAATTAAAATTATTAAAAAAATTGTAAATGCAAACTAAAACTAAGCAGGGATGAAGAAACGCGTTTAAACAAAGCGATGGTATACGTAGCTAAAATATATAATGATCAATTTAGAAGAAGCTATTTTGATGAATAAATATTGTTTTCTAGTTTTCAGTAGACTATATTGAATCTTTCGCTTAAAAAGACGGTATATTTATCCTAAATGTGTTAATACAAATTTTCCGAAAATTTTGTGCAACCAAACATTTATTTTAATATTCATTATAATCTTACCAAATATGTTTTACAGTCTCATCTTTAATTATTTCATTTAGATGTGGCTTTATTTAATAAACAAAACATTTTCTTTCCTGTAACGTTTATCTAGCTAAATATTCGTTTTTCTTAAGGAAGCTATTTTTGTTACTTTTTTATAAAATGCCAATCTAGTTTTTTCAAAAATTTATGTTCCAACAAAAACTTTGTGCGAAATGACGTACAGCTAAAATCAACAGATAACTAAATTTTTGTTCGTGTTTTAGTATATGTATTGCTCATTGACGTTAGTAATTATTAATTTTTGCATAGCATTTATTTCACTAGTGAAAAATTGAGATAACGGTAAATAAGCGTTTGTAAGCATCTACACTATGTTACAAATGTACGTTTATATTCGAATTTTGAAGAAATATACATGCATTTGTAACAGTACCTTAAATTTGTCATAAATCAATAAAATTGCAATGTTTACAAATTTTTTTAAAGTAAATACTGTTTTTTCATGCAAATTTTTAATTATACTTTCTATGGAATTCTATAATTGATGTTTCATGGATATCCGAAGATTGAGGTGTAATTTTGAAAGTTTTGAATGTGTTATAGAGCAATCATCCTCATACAATTTTCGTAGTGAGGTTTTGATTATTGTCTCAATAAAATATTAAGCTGACAAGAATATTTAAATTCTTGCACTTTGCTTTACCATTTTCTATTAATATTAAATGAAGATGCCATGATTTCAGATATTATAGCCAAATCTCCAAAATTTCGTTAATTACGGCAGAATCTGTTCCAAAAAATACACTTTCTGTTAGCTATAAAGATGATTTCCAAAAATTAAAGAGAATAGATAGAATGATATTTGTTTACGAATTACACGAGTTTTAATCGATTTTTGGACTGATCAATGTTTTGTATTGTAAATTCGTCTCGTACCATGTTCTTAAGATTCTTCGCGTTATATTAATGCTAAGCTATATCTTTAAAATTATTGGTGTTTAAAAAATCAAATTTTTAGCGTTTGTTTTGCCATTTATATAGTTCTTTAGCAATTTGGTGGTGACTGGTGATTTTTGCAAAACAGAATGTATACAAAAGTATTGTAAGTGTATTAAAATTATTCCTTTTTATATTTAATTTAAGAATATTTTGCAAGTTATGTGTTCCTTAGATATAATTATGCGCTTTTACGATGCTAAACTAAAAAATTCTAATTTTAACCGTTCTTTTCCATCATATATGTATGTAATGCAGAAATTTTTGAAAAAAATTCCATTCTCCGCGCGGGACTCGAACCCGCGATCTCATTCTCTCCGGACATGTGCCATCACCGTTAGACCACGGAAACAGTGAATTCGAGTCCTAATGTACCATAAATTGAATTATGGAAACAGTTATTAAATGAAATCGGACGGATTGTTCTTAATTGCATATAATTAGGCGCTTTTACGATATTAAACTGAGCAGAATCTAATTTTAACTGGTTTTTACATCGTTTCTGCATTACATATACGGTTAAGAATTATTCGATGCTCTGTTTGCAAAAATAGTTTTAACATTAATTACTTTTCAATTATTAATGTACCAACTCTGACATTTCTTACCAAATGCAATATGTGGATATATTAACAGTTGAGAAGCACTGATTAACTTTCAATAAGAGGTAGTTGCTCCTAAGTTTCAATCTTCTCTATTTTAACCATGCCCTCTTCGGCTGAAATAGAGAAGATAGTTCAGAGATTGTTAATCAAGAGATGCGTAAATACAATATTGGTATGTAGGACTTCCCTGAATTATGTCAGTGGGATAGTAAAAACCTTCAGTAACAATCAAATTAGCTTATGGTCAAAGATATACTGTTGCTTAGACCGATACGCCTCAACTAAAGCACGTCGTGTTTGCTCAGTTAAATAATATATATCAGTTTAACGTTCTCAAGGCGATTAAAAATGCAAAAAAAAAACTGAATCAGCCCACCAGTATTTCTTTAACTTACATTGGCATTTATTATCAGAATGTGTGCGACTTTTACTCAAAAACACCGTATATTAATGTGAGGCTTACTACTTTGTCAATTACTTCTATCTTTACATGCTAATATTTACCTTCTCTCCAGGAATGCTACTTTTAATCCATTGTATATTCTTTCTACTTTTGCTATTTTATTGTTCATTTCTTTTTCCAATTTACAGTTTCCTTCTATTACTGTTTCTATGTATTTGAATTCTTCTACTTACTCTATTTTCTGTCCTTCTCTGATGTCGCGCCTACTGTTATCATGTCCTATTATATCAGTTTCGTCTTCTGTACATTTTTTCTCATGTTTATACTATTTAATTCTACATTTAATTTGTTTAGGTTGTATGTGTTTTGGTTTTCTTCTGGATCTGCTATTTTCAGCATGTCGTCCGCAAATAATAGCTCTGATATTTCTAGTTCTTTACATTTTCCAGTATTCTAGTACCATCGGCTTCATTTTTAGCTTGGTTCTTTTCATTACCTCATTTGATACTGTTGCGAACAATAAGGGACTCAGCACACATCCTCGTTTTAGGCCATTTACTATTTTGAAGTCTTTGGATTCTTCGTTATTTGTTTTTACTATACTTTTTGTTGCGTCCTACATGTTTTTTATCGCTTCCATTATTTCTCTGTAGACACATCTTGATACGCTTTCCCATACATCTCGTCTTACTCTACTGAATGTTTTTTTAAGTCTATAAAAGCTGTGCGCATTTCTTTATTTTTGTTTAAGCATTTTTCTATACTTTGTCTTAATATGAATATTGGGTCCTGTGTACTCCTGCCTTTCCTGAAGCCACATTGAGTTCTTCTAGGGAGTTTCCTAACTGGTCTTTTAGTTTTGTTTCTATTATTCTAACCAGTACGTCGGCTGGTAGGCTCATTAATGTTATGCTTCTACAGTTTTGGCATTCTCTCACGTTGCCTTTTTGTGCACTGGCAGGACAATACCTGTGTTCCACACCAATCAATACTAATCATATTTGTCAACTTGGTAAGTTCAGTTCGTCCCTCCTCCTATATTGTGATTTCGTCAATTCCTGCTGCTATACCAAGCTTTAGTTTTGCTATGACTTCGTCGACTTTTTTGGAAATAGTTAATTCTGTAGGCTCTCTTTTTTTCTCTCGGTTGTTTGTATTTTAGAGTTATCTGCTTCAATTATTTCTTGAAAATGCTGTTTCCATCTATCCATTATCTTGTCTTCCTGTTATACATATGTATATTATGGCTTTTCCCGTGTCTTAGTTGTTTCAGTGTGTCGTAGAAGAGTTTCTGATTTTTTCTGAAGATTTCTTTCATGTTTTGTCTGAATTTTCTCAAAGACTCATGTTTCGCTTCTTTTACATTTCATGTACCTGCATTAATAATTCTCTTTTCTTGTTCTACTTGGGTCTTCGTAGTTGTTCCCGTCCTTTTAATTTTTGTTTTCGTTAGTTTTTTGATCTTCTGCTCTTTGTATTTTCTGCCGTTTGCCTCAGTTTATGGGTTTCTTCATACCATTTCCATATTTTTCCATCCATTGTAATTCTTTGATATCCTATCTTTATTGCTCTTTTTTCCCATTTTCCTCTTCCGCTCTCTACTTGAGTCTATGCTATATTTCTCGTTCTCCCTGGTTAGTTCGTTGTTGATGTATATCCTCTCTTTCAAGTTACTCAGTTTTTTCTTGTTGCTTGTGATGAATTCCTTCACCAATGAGTTCTCAAACTCGATTTTATAGACTTTCGTCTTAATCTTTGTTGCCTCCTTAATTTGTACTTTCGTTTCCATATTATTTGCTGTAAAGTTCTCGATTCCCATCTTTTGTTATCTGTGTTCAGTTTCAGGCCCGATACTACCACATTGTTCCGTGTGCGTTCCCTCTCCAATTTTCTTATTTTTATTTTTCACGGCTTTCTGGTTTATCTTATTTTCTCTTCTTTTGTTTCTTCATTTTCTCTTTTTAAATCTTTCAAAATCTGTTGGTATTCTCTTTATTTTTGTTTGATATTCTTTGTATCCTTCACTAATTTTCGTAACATATCAGTTACGGTATCCATTTTGTCCTCCTTTTCCATTTTGAGATGTTCAGGTTAGCTTTTTACTTCGTCTAAAAATTTTCTGTCTTCTCTTCTTCCCTTTTTCTTCTACTATCTTTAGAGGTGTATTCTTTGCTCCATTTTGTCCGTGTACTCTCTCTCGAACTCACTCCAGTCCCACTCCGGTTCACTTTGTCCCTTTACCTTATGTGCGCCCCTCATATATAGGTTTTCTTTTTTCAAATACACTATGTGTGTGCGTTTTGTTTGTATTTAAACTTGTTTTTATTTTCTATTTAAACTCGTTTTTCTAAACTTGTTTATCTTATCAGACGCTTGCTTCGTGATAAGGTTCTTTGACGAACACTCTTATCGTCGTCGCATGTCCGTCTCGCTTGTTGTCCGAAACTCAACTCCCTTTTCTCTACTCCCTTATGAACTCCAATTTGAATATATATATATATATATATATATATATATATATATATATATATCCAAATTGGAATTCAAAAAAAATTAAACAATATGCTCAATATTCAGGAAGGGGATGGATCTAATTTGTACAATTATAAACCTATTGCGATCATTTCATACTTAAAAATATTCGAGCAAATTTTATTCAAGAACGTTTATCTAAATATTTACCATAAATTATCAACAATTATCAATTTTACGGTAATTAACTTAATTTGTGCCCAAATCGACGCTATTTTCGTGTAAATGATGTCCAAAAAATTATTTATTTTTGTACTAATATTGTATGGTTAACGATATTAAGATTCATATAGAAAACCTTTCATTCAATAATAGCTTTGATATCAACCATATCAAGCTGTTCCAACTCTGCCATAATTTTCAAAATTCATTTGTGGAATATACTACAAGACCATTGGTCTGATATGCCGCATACGATATTCGGAAAGCTAATTGTTCAGATACTTAGCGTCTTTAATGAAAAGAGGTTTCTTCAATGAAAAGAAGATATAAATTATATATATTATGTAGGTGCTCATTTTCTAGCTGCGTATATGCGTATTTTATATGATGTGGTTTGTAATAAAATTGACTGCTTTGCTTCTATGAAACATGTATACTTTACTTATTCGGCTCCTAGGTGTAGAAGCTCTATTAATTATGTATGTACATATGTACGTATGTGTTGTGATTTGCGATACCAGACACATATGTATTTTTTTACAGCTTGTTATTACTCGGAATTAGATATTTTTCTTATTATGAATTTTATGCATGGCGTAAATTTTGCTGGTGTGCTTTTTTTGGTTTTACTGTTGGATATAAGTATGTACATATAATAAATCATATATTCTGGAAACCTTAATGGCTTTATGACAGCAGAATCGGCAAATTTTTAGCTACAATTTTTCCATTACAGAAAGCATACGATTGCCGGACTAGCAATCTACATTTTCATTTATAGATATTGAGTTAGAAAAACGCAATATAAATTTATTTAAATTAATGTAACTTTCTCCTTTATGTTTCACTATACTAACACACAGTAATAAATTAATTTATAAAAACTTGTTTATTTCTTGCTGGAAAACATCTCTAAACTACTGTCTTGCAATTTTGAAACACCCAGTATATGTAGCAATAGAAATCTTCACTTCTATAGTCATAATTCCATATGAATTTTGATATATGCCAAAATTTTTCTTAACATGAAAATTTCCCGTTAATGATGCCTGTCAGCTTATTGCTCAGTTTATCAATAAAGCAGCATTTACTGTTGTGGTGATTAATGTATAATCACAGTTTAGGTACTTGATGCTACAGTTTTTCCAATAACATCGGCCTTCAGATGTAGAGGAGTTCCACAGTCTATTTTCTTAGGATAATGCAGGTGATCATGCTTCAATGGTTTCAATCGGCAAAACTCTAAACTGCTTCTACATCTAGCTTATTCGTAGGAATTTTTAGTTAGACTTTTCGGCAACCACTAGATATAGTAAAATGAAATTTAAAATAATAAAATTACTATTAAAAAAAAACATTATCAATGAAGAATAAGCAGTGAATAATAATTAACCTCGTAGAATAATGAATCTTGTTGTGCCTTGTTTCACAATTTTTACATTTCGTACTAATAGAGAATTAATTGGATGTTTTTAAACATTGATATTAAATCAAAATCTAATTTAAACTACTTTTACTTGTAATAAGTGTAGTTTATATTTTGTGTAGACGTATGTATGTTTGTTTGGGTAAAATTGATTCTTTTGAAAGTTTATTATTGGTACATTTTTGAAAATGTTCTATGAATGAATAAATAGTAATTAAATACCTTGGTAGACCTATGACGGATTGAAGTAGAAACCAAAAAAAAAAACAAGTAAAAATTGGGCTTTTAACAGAATATTTAAATTTACTTGCAATATAAAAAAAATTGCATAATCGACTAGTTTCAAACGTAATTGCTTATGGAGATTTACCATTAAAATAACAAATTACCAATTTTAGATGGTCCTAAAACAGGACAATAATGAACAACTATATTTATGTCATCACCAAGAGATTATGCATAGTAATGCCAAAGAGTTTCCTTTGCATTTTGATTTATTTCCATTAACAAAATGTGGGAACTTAGAACTTCGTAGTCTGCCAAGTAAAGAATCTGTTCTTGAATGGACATAAAAACAATCGTGTATCGAGTCTGTATAATTACCAGAAATGTATTCTGATTATGAATTTACGTTGGTCCCACCCACTGGCAGAAAAAATATTGAGAAAATACATATCTTATGTGAGGCTGTCCTCATTGTGAATGAAGTGAAATATCTCTAGTGTTGGAATTTCGATACAACAATGACGTCAATTGCAGTCAAATATGTGAATGCCTGGATTTATGGCAACAACGTTCAGAGAGAAGAGAAATGCCTCTAGTGTCAAAATTTCGATATAACAATGATGTCAATTACTGTCAAATGTGTGAACGACTGGATTTAAAACAACAATGTTCAGGTCTGAAATTGGTCGCATAAATAGTTTAATTTTAATTTAATTCAAAACTGATAGAGGCGTTAACAGCTAAAAAATTGAAAATAAATAGGTACAGATTAAAATTTATTTTTCATAGATTTAATTTTATTACCAATGTGAATTTAGTAGAATTGAATTTGTTATTAACAGAACTGTTTATATACGAAATAAATAAATACAATAAAATAAGAAACAATCAACGAAAAGTGTCTAGAATCAATATGTTTGTAACCGGTTCATTATTTAAGAAATTTAATATTCTATTGTTAATCAGTGGGTATATTTACGTATCACATGTCTTTTATTGCATCTTTTCTATATTTGTTATAAGTTGTGGTATTGACAAACACTTTATCTTTAAAAAATGTATTTGGCATTATTGTCAAATTCTTTTCACTAGCAGAAACCATAGTGCAATTAATAATTTTTTATATGTAAAACATTTTTAAAAATTAGTCTGCTTCAAATGAAACCAACAAAACCAAATCTTTGGTAGACCCGAAACACTCAATGGGTGACTTTAGATCTATCAGTTCTGTGTGTATTCTAAATCAAGAATACAAGCATGCTCAGAGGTGAAAAATTTTTCAAAAAATTTATTATTTTTAGTACACTTTACTAAACAGATTTGTTCTTCGATTATAAACGGACCAATGAGACGGTCGTTAATAATACCACACCAAACATGGATTTTCAAGTGTCCAACAATATGAATCCCTGGTGTTATTGATGCTGTTTCTGGTGAAGGGGTTTCTTCACTAAACAATGCTTCATAACAAAACTCGATTTCTCAATAACCAGCAACTAAATTCGAGCCTTGATGCGCAGTCGTCAGGTCTTAAAGCTTGTATAGGTAAGATATGATACGGGTACAACCTGAAGTTGTGCAAAGTTCTCCATACTCTCATGGATGTGGCCCACGTTAAGTCTGTTGGCTATTTTTTACTAGTTGAACGTCGAGCGTCAAACATATTCAGTATTAATTCTTCTCGAGTATGTTCTTGTTGCATGAAACATTTAGAAGAAGCTGCAGAAAACTTGCCTGTTTTCTCTTAAACAGCGATGGACATTTCTAAAAAGAGTTTTAAAAGCACGAATGGGAAATCACCGGCGATATTCATCAGCTGCTGCTCGCCCATTTCCATTACATAATCCATAAATAAAGTAAATATCGGCGTATTCTTTATTCGAAAAAATTACATTTAAGAGTATTTTAGTATAACACAAAAAAATACTCACTCTAAATTAACTTAATTAACGTCAACTATCATAATAAATAACTGATGAATCACAGCCACCCCGACTTTTTAATAACAACGAAATTAACAGAGGTCCGTAAAGCCTGCACTAGTAGATTCATCTAAAACTCTAAATGCTTGTAGCTCAGATATGATAGAGTTTTGAGCATATGTTCATTAGACATTTTTAGAAGGCTTATTAGGCAAAAAGACTTACAAACAAGATTTAACACAACAAAACGTCGTTGAAAACAAGAGCAAAGGAAAGGAACGATGTTCACAAATTAATTTGTAAGTACGAAAGAAACTATATTGGGTAAACAGGAAGAATTATTGAATAAAAGTGAAAAGAATATTAGGTTGACACAAGAAAGAAATTGGACAATCTGTTAAATATGTGCGCAGGAGCGGAATCACGGTAGACTACGTGGGAGTGAAAGTATTATCATCGAAGGATTATTAGAGAAGCTATTGAAATAGGAAAAAATCTGAAACTTTAACATAGGAGACGGCTACAAACTTATTAACATAATTTACTAAGAAAGCAGTATGAAGTTTAAGCGCTAATTAAGCTTCAAAGGAAATGAACACGGAAATATATTGTCAGCCTAATAGAAGATTTTAAAGACGCTAGTAGTGTAAACAGCGACACATCAATTATTATAACGATCACAAGATGAAGATTAAATAGGTAATTAATGTTATACGTGGGTATTCTTTATGATTAAATGAAATGAAACACCTTATTATTCACATCTACGCCTTACTTTCTATCGTAGTGTATATTTCGTCTACCAAATGTACATTCTCAGTGTCACCACTAAGCTCATTAATTATACTACAACAGTTATATAAGGTGTTCGTTTCTTGGCTTCTTCACTCAAGTCTTTCGTTCTAAGAGACGGTGTTTAACATTTCAATAGCATCCAACTATCTTCTACTAGACCTTCATGTTGAATTCTAGGAGATAGCTGCAATGCTAATGAAACGTCAACACACGTTCGTCGGAGCGAAGAACTCATGCCGGGAAACATTATACCCGCAAGAGCAATAAATATTTCCTATATATGCCGAGGGTCCTCTGACATGATTGCCATAGCATAAGGATATTTCACATGAAAGGAAGTTTCGGTAGACGGGCGAATCCTCTGCGATTCTCTTCCCTCTTATTTTCTCCTCTTTAGATCTTTCTGAACGTGCAATTCTCTCCCTCTTAAGTGTTCAGCGTCGCTAATAATTTTGCTTTAGATATCTGCCTGAGCGAGTTTAATTCCTTGGGACATACTCTGTTTTTTTAGTTCTTATTTTATTCTAATAAAAAAAAAATATTAAAACAAAAACGTATTTTTTTTTGGAAAATATATATGTATCTTTTTAATTTCTGCTATTATATCCATGCCTAATTTTTATCATTTAACTATTGTTTTAATGGAAATTAACAAAATTTTTCACTTACTAACGTATAGTCGGGCTAACGTACATACTTATGTATCTATATTTCTTACGTGTTCAAAATTTTCTACAAAGTACAATTCATGTTTGAGAATATTGAGTTGACAAAATTGGTACTAATCCTTTTATGGCATCACGATTTTTATTGTAATTTAGCTTAATCTAGTGTTATTAAATGGAAATCCAAGGGTCCTGTGTATTTAATAAAATTACACTTTTGGGATGAAAAAGCACAAGAACAATTTTTTGAAAAAAATTTAAGATTATAGCTTTTGGAATTTCTTAAAAATCTTAGCAACCTTAGATAAGTAAACAGATTAAAGATTATTGATATTTAATTTTCAAACTTATATCTTTGGTACAAATAAAAGAAACTATTATGTTATTAAAATTCTTCGTTACTAATTTATATTTTGTTTCTAAAGTGATATAAATTTATGAGAATACATTCTAATGGTAATAATACCTTGTTTGCGGCGGGTCTCGAGTTATTAACTCGTATCAGGTAGTTAATAGTATTAACGAATTTATTCTCTGTATGGGTTATGGTACCGTTTTGCGATGCAGCAAAGGATGAGAAAATATTACCACCATCTCTCGTTCAAACAAACAAAAGAACGAAGTGTGTATTTGTCTCGCCTAATGGATATAGACGAACACTTTTATCGCCATAATAAATTTTTATATTCATAATACCTTGTTTACAACATGTTTCGAGTTATCAACTCTCATCAGGTAAACTATGATATTAGTGAATTTATTCTGGGTATGGGTTATCGTATCGTTTTTTTTTCTGATGTAAATTTAGTTCGAAGTAAGGTTCATTCCTTTGGGTATATGATTGTAATATTTTTTAACATACATACGATGTACGGAACTCGTTTTAAATCGACTTGCCATTAACCTATTAAGGGAACATCTAAATCTATTAGAAATAAAATATGTTTTGTGAGAGAATTAGCCTGATATTTTACAAATCGACTCTTCTAATATATTCCATCTACATCATGTTTTTATATAAATGATTATATTTGAGATAATATTGTTTGTAACATCTTTCCGTTATTAGCTTCTCGGTGTATTGATTTACGAGGATTTTTTAAAATAATATATATATTCTTAAAAAACACTGTATTTGAATTCAATACAATTACTTTCAAAATTTATTAGGTATCTAAATATGTATATCTTCTTCTAAAACAAATTAATAATATAACCTAAATTTGACTCTAATGCATGCAAGTGAGTGATAAACATCCAATGACATTGGTGTATATTTGTTAAATATTCCGGTCTTCTACTGCAATCACAAAACTTTTGATTGTCAATGACATATGTATATTGAAATATTGAAAAAATAAGCTATATATATATGTATGTATGTATACACATATGTATATATATATATACACATATGTGTATATATATATATATATATATATATATATATATATATATATACACATATGTGTAATGTATATGTATATCAGCAAAATTATTATAATAGTATATTAAAGAATAAGTGCCCTAAGGCACACTTTTTGTCGTTTGGATTTGATACGAAATTTCAGTTGACCACTCTTGAAAAACTAAATTGCGCTAGACTAAAACAGTGCGTTTAGAATCCATAAAAGCACCGTTTTCGATGCTTTAATAACCTGGTTGTGGCAGCAAATTAGAAAAAAAAACAATATTTCGTTAATATTCCCCATGACCCAGATTCTAAAATTTTCTATATCTAATGCGTTATTAACATAAATTTTTTTATATATTGCATAACTATTTTAAAATATTTTTTGCTGAAGAATCTTAAAATAAACAATTTGTTGCATTCAACTGAATTGTCTCAGATGAGAAAATCAATTTAGTTTTCTTCTTCTTTGCTAATTTGTTATAAAATTCCTACATTTTGTTTTAATAGAGTGGGTTTGTTATTGAGTTGTCTTATAGTTCTAACAATATTCGTTCGCCTTTAATTTTTTTTTCAATGGATATTTTAACGCTTAATGAAAATAGTTGATGAGTATGATTAGGTTCGCGGGCTTGGGTAGTTACCTGTACAAATTTTATAATATTTTATTTGCCTAAATTCAGTTCTACTGATATTTAGGTCCCAATAACATTCACTTACTATTCATCAATAAACTCAATGCATTTACGTTGCTATTAAAAATTATCTGAAGTAATTTACAGACTTACTTTGCACACTTTTACGATTTCAATTCAATACAATCAAGTTTAATATATATTCACAAGAGTGTACCGATGATCACAACACACTCGTGTATCCTATATTTTTAGACACGGTCTTTGAAGAAACGTATACCATTCATTGAGTACCTGTGTGTGTCTATATACATATATATATATATATATATATATACATACATACATACATACATACATACATACACACATTTGTTTATTTAAAAGTAATAGACTTATGTAAATTAAATATAGGGTGTACCAAAGTGATCGTGACGTGGTTTGAAGAATTTTGATATTTTCCATTTTTGCTGCCGTATATTATTTATTTTCACCGTCAAATTTGTTCTTCATAAATGTATCAAGCGACTTTTCATGGTTGTTTTGTAGCCATTGTTATATATTATTGTAAATTTTCAAACAATTCTTTTAACATCATTAAGTATTTTCTAAGCTCTGTGTAAGTAAATTATTTTACATACCTCAGTTTATTACACTAATGATTCTAGGCTGGACACTAGTGATGGTGTTTCAACGTGGGCAAAACAATGTGAATAGAATATACTTTAATTCGTTACAATCGTGTTTTAATCGATTTGCTTAATATTTTCTGATGTAAATATTGATTACGAAGTGTTTGGTTAATATAAACAATGAATTGTACATTGGTTTGAGAATAAAGATATAGCATTTGCAAAGGAAAGTTATCAGGTTGATCTGCTTTGTTAACAGAGGATGTTGCTGACGATATACAAGTTGATCTTGAACGATGTTCAAGAAGATCTTTATGAAAATTATCTGCTCGAACAGGTAATTTTAACAAAACTATTCAAGTCAAAGCCAATTAAGTACATTTTATTATTTGCAGGTTTATTCCTGATATATGATGATTCGAGAGTAGAAACAGCATAGGCATCCAAAGTTTTTGTTGTATGTTCAAGATTCTGTACCTAGAATAGCTGATGAAATGTAAAATGTTGTCTATAGTGGTTAAATGACTGAAAACCCTCATAACTGTATTGAAATTGAATTTCAACCAGTTAGAATTAGTGTGTGGGTAATAATATCACAATGATGATGATTATAGCTCCAATATTTTTCCATGCAACAATTACTGCCGAAAGATATTGTAAAAATTCCTTGCACAGTTACATGATAAATTAACTTTTGGATACATTCAACAAGACAGTGCAACGATTCATTACTTAAACTTTGGAATTTTTAAAGGAATTTTATAGTAATTGTATTATACCAGGTCGGCTGAAAAGTTCCCGGTCTGACACATAGATGGCGTTACTGTTATTAAATCCATATGTTTTTTAGATAGTACTAACCTTCAAACGAAACGTGTTAAAATTTGACAGCAATCCGACCATTAGTTACTGAGATATTGCGTTAAGAGTGAAGCTACTTTTGTTATTTAAAAAAATGGAAAAAAAAGAATTTCGTGTGCTGATAAAGTACTGCTTTTTGAAGGGCAAAAATACCGTTGAAGCAAAAGCATGGCTTGATGAGGAGTTTCTGGACTCTGCGCCAGGAAAATCAACCATAATTGATTGGTATGCTAAGTTTAAACGTGGTGAAATGAGCACCGAAGACGGCGAACGCAGTGGACGACCAAAAGAGGCTGTCACCGACGAAAACATCAAAAAAGTTCGCAAAATCATTTTAAATGACCGTAATGTAAAGTTGATCGAGATAGCCGACATCCTAAAGATATTAAAGGAACGTGTTGGACACATTGTGCATGAATATTTGGGCATGCGGAAGCTCTGTGCAAAATGGGTGCCGCGCGAGCTCACATTCGATCAAAAACAACAACGAGTTGATGATTCTGAGCTGTGTTTGAAGCTGTTAAATCGTAATAAAACCGAGTTTTTGCGTCGATATGTCACAATGGATGAAACATGGATTCATCACTACACTCCAGAGTCCAGTCGACAGTCAGCCGAGTGGACTGCACGCGATGAACCGACTCCAAAGCGTGGAAAGACGCAACAGTCAGCTGGAAAAGTTATGGCGTCAGTTTTTTGGGATGCGCATGGAATAATTTTCATAGATTATCTTAAAAAGGGCCAGTCCATCAACAGCGACTATTATACAGCGTTATTGGACCGTTTGAAGAACGAAATCGCAAAAAAAACGGCTCCATATGAAGAAGAAGAAGAAGAAAGTGCTGTTTCACAAAGACAATGCACCATGTCACAAATCAATGAAAACAATGGCCAAATTAAGTGAATTGGATTTCGAATTACTTCCCCATCCACCGTACTCTCCAGATGTGACCCCCAGCGACTATTTCCTGTTTGCAGACCTTAAGAGAATGCTCGCCGGGAAGAAATTTAGCAGGGATGAGGAGGTAATCGCCGAAACTGAGCCCTATTTCGAGGCTAAAGACAATTCGTATTACAAAAATGGTATCGAAAAGTTGGAAGAACGCTATAATCGGTGTATCGCCCTCGAAGGCAACTATGTTGAATAACAAAATCGAATTTTGCCAAAAAACTGTGTTTTACTATGGTAGACCGGGGACTTTTCAGTTCGACTGTTATATAAACAAAGTTTTGTGCCTTCCCTTATCACCAGATTTAAAACCATCAGACTATTTTTTATTTGAATGAATAAAAAATAACATTTATGAATATCGATTTTTTATAATCTGGGTGATTTGAATCACGTCAGTCAGCACAAGTCTGAAACAACTACAAAAGCGAACTTCACATTTTGAGAATGTGAAATGAAGAATGTATTTTTCAATTGAATAATTGATATTTCCAGCACTTATTATAAATTCTGAAAAATAGTCTTATGTTGTTTAAATAAAATATAGTTTAAAATATATCGTTTTTTTTATCATGAATCTTTTTGTTTGCCAGCAAAGCTATGCAATATATTTTGATATATAATAATTATAAGGCTACTGGACCAACTTATCTTCATTTTGATGCATTCTATGCATGTTTGAAGATTTTAGAATAAAAATTTTAAGTGGATTCATTATACGTTTACACAGGTTCGGACTAATGAAAAAAAAAACAGGTTATTGTGCACATTATTTGAAATGCGTTCGAAAAGAATGGAAACAAGTTACATATCAACAGTATATTCTTTCGTAAATTTTTCTTTTGCAAGTTTCACAAAAGTGACAGATTGAAAGTTGTTTGAGCTGTATACCTTTATGAAAAATGGTAAAATTTAATAGGGACATATTTCTATTGTAATTGTCTACAAATACAAGGCTGAATTAAACTAGTGAAAATGTTTCTTCGAATTGATAACTAGTTCGTTTTGTTTGTGAATCTTTGAAGAGTTGGTTTCTTATATAGTCTAAAGACAATTGTCTCTGGCAAATGCATTTTTATTGTACTGAAAATGACAGAACAGAGAAAGATTTCATTAATCTTGGACTTTGGGATGAAAGAAATATTGTGTTAATTGCTGCAGAGCAATTCATACACGCCCCCCGAATCCTTCCTTCCCCCTAATTTATGACGTATGACAAGAACTTAGCTATATTACATGATCTAGAAGAATCTGGGTGTTTGAATTTTCAAAATGAGTTTTCTCCAAGTTATGGAAAGAAGTTCTTTGAAGATAGTCAGTAGCTTTGACAGTTAAATTGCCTCCAGTATATACAGTAGAAATAAAATGAATACTTTTATTATACCACAATTGGTTTTAGAGTTTTACGATTTTCTTTTTGCATTTTTAAATATAATAGTTTTTAATTATATAAAATTGTGAGCAGTATTTATATTATTATAGTATCCATTTTTAAATTTTATTTATATTTTGATTCAATTTCTTTTGCCAGAGTTCTCCCACCGTCGATATTAACAACATCTCGGACTCCTTGAAGAGCAAACATATCGAACCGTCGAATTTGTCTTTTGGATTTTTAGGCCTTGGAATTATGGGTTCCGGAATTGTAAAAAATCTCATCAACTCCGGTCATAAAGTGAATTTGTGGAACAGGTCTTCCAGAAAGGTAAGTTTATCAAAAATTTTTATAAAAAAAAAAACTTTCTTTTATTATGTGAATGTATTTTTGAAGTTTTTATTTCCTTGTGACATTATTTTTTTCATTTATATTTTATGTGGATCACATTTATATTTACATAAAATATTTACATCATTACACAATTATCCTATTAATGTAGTAATAACAAGAAAATATTTTCTTAACTTTTTTGTTTTTCTTAAGAAAAATAGCTGTTTATCTTATTTCCTTAATTGTACCCGCTTATTATTTTTCTGTACAGCCCTTAAAGAAATGTATAACTGTAAAAATTTTATACATCATGCTCGGTTATATTAATTAGGCTAATCTAAAAATTTATTTATCAAGTCACAGAAGAATAATTAAAAATATAAATGTAATAAAAATTGTATAAAATATAAATAAATTGGAATTTTCTTCGATAACTTGATACAGATAGATATCTTACACACAAAAAATTAAAAAAAATATTTACTATTACGTAACTAGAGAAAACAATTTAAGTTTCATCCAAATAAATAGGTATGTATTGATAATGATCCTAATTGCCTACTAATTTCTTTCTACATAGTCTATGTATATATAATACTTAATTAGTTAATTAATCAACAGATGGGAAAAGTATATTAGATTCATAAATATTTGCAACGATTCCTTGATATTGTTTTGTTTCTTTATTACTGGAAGGAGTTGTTTATATATTTGATTATAAAATAACAGAAGATTTTTCTTCATTGTGTTATCAGTCTATGGTTACATTGTTCTCCTTAGTATCTAAAAGAGTACCACAGAATAAAAGATTTTCGCTAACACTATTACGAAAACACTTTGGAATGTGAAACTAGTAGAATTGGAGCATTACTAATATGATTTAGTTAATTGCTTACCACTTTCGTCGTATTTTAATTTCTACTTGCTGATATTAAAACATAACATGATATATGAAAATGTAATACGCTTAAAACTTCTTATATTCTGGGACTTTTTTAAGTACTATATTCTTGAATTTATATTGAATTTAATAATTTTTTAATATTCATATAAATATACAACAAAATACAACAAACTTAAAAATTATATTACTTTTGATCAGGAGAGATTGTATATAATTTAAGTGCTGAATAATGACTTTATGGTATCATTTTTTTGTCTAGTCGTTGGCACTAAAGTAAAGTCTACTTGTAGTATTACTGATTACTCACGTTATCTATCATTATCACAGTTACGCAGGATTTGTAGGCTTCGCCATAGTTCACAAAGTCGTCTCCTTTTCCACCTTCTCGTCTTTTAAATGATTTCCCTTTTCGTTAAGTTGTGGTAAACTTTCGCTGATGTTAACTATTCCATCTTCAGATATTTCTTCGAATTCACAGGTCATAGCTTCGGCGCTGGTTGCTTTTTTGAACGAGCACCCAGGTGGTGGATTTTGTTTGTCCATTTGAGAAACATTAGATCCAGGAAAGATTTTAGGTGGTGATGGTTTATTATCAATAACATTAATGTGAACACCAGCTAAAGCATCTCCTCCTGGTGACACACGTGAACCCAAAGACCTTTCTGTGGGCGTGTAGTAAAGCGATAATTTGCTCTGTGTTACATCAGATGTAGGATCATCTATTTCCGTTAATCGATCTATTTTAGTTTTTATGTACATATCAATGCCTTCTATATCATTTACGTCAAATACCACAGATTCAGCACGTCCACATGTTCCAGCTCTACAATTCTCGAAGTATAAACTTGGCAAATTCTCCAATACCTTATTTAGAGTCTGTTGTTGGTATTTGTAAGTCTCTCTCAGTTGTAAAACTTTATGAGCACTAAATTTCCTAATTTTATTTCGTTGGAAAATATAATTTTCTCTGACCCAATTTAATTGACTAGTGGAATAATCTCTAACTTTTCGCACCTGCATTTAAGAAATAATGATCGAAAAACAATTTATAATACAAGCATTTTAGAAAATTCTCACTTGATCGTAGTACTGATCTCTAAGTCCTGTTAGATGTTGTGTACCGATATCACGAATATCCCTAAGATGTTTAGTTTGCGTTTGATAACTTCCTTGTATCCACTCCATTTGTTGAGCACAATTTTCTTTTATCCTATTAACCTGCAATAAATAATTTAGTTACAATTGAAAATAATTGCAAAAATCAGTACCCGTACCTGTAACGTATAATTTTCTCTTAATCTCTCCAATTGTTGTGATTTGTACTGCTCAATATTATCTAACATAGCATAAATCTGTCGCGCACGAGGCGACACTCTATCTCTTTTGCAAAAACTGCAGCAATTATTCAAAATTCCAAATCTGGAAGAGCAAATAAATTATATCAGATTCGAAATATTGAAAAAGTCAAGAATCCTTACTTATTTAAAACATATCTAAGGAACTGTATTAACAACGTAAGCCCTAAAAATCCACCTGCACAATAAAAGCCAACAATTATACTTTGAATACGTATATTATTCCAATCCGTAGGGTCTATATGCAACAAAACATCCGATGAGAAATTTGCAACTGGATTACTAGCATAACATGTATATCTTCCACAATCAGCTCTGGTAATATTTTGGATGTACAGAGTTCCATTATCTAAAACCTGTATTCTTGGTGGAATCATTCTTAACGGTATCAAGAATTGATCATGTGCATGTGGATGTTTGTCGAAAAGGTCTGCTACAGTCGGATCTGGATTCCAATGATAAATCTCACGAGTTGGTGTCACCCAAGTTATTGAAGGTGGCGGATTTGCTAAATATCTACATTCCAAAAGAGCACTGCTCTTCAATCTATATTGATTAGTTGGCGTTTTGTATATTATTCGAGGTCCCGTGCAATTTAAGTGTTGTAATGTTGGTATCATGTCATTTGGATAAGCATGAGGTCCACAACTCAGTTCAGATATTGACATATTTCTTTTACGATTTTCTATCCAAGGTCCAAACCAAAACATTCTACAGTCACAAGCCCATGGATTATCAGCGATATTTAAATGTTGCAGTTTCGTTAAATTTGCCAATGATAAAGGGAGAAAGGTCATAGCATTCCCTCTTATATCAAGTTCTTTTATGAATGGTGTATCGTCAAATACAAATGTTTCTACTTCTTTTAGATGTCGATTGTTTCTTATATACAAGTATTCTAAATGTGGTAAGCCCAATAATTCAGTATTATGTATCATTTCTATAGATGTATTATCTAAAGTAAGTGATACAATTCGTTGACTAAAATGAAAGAGGCCAAACGTAAGTAGCTTCAATTTGTTATCGCTCAAGTCTAAATGTGTCAGACTTTGAAGACTACGAAAAGTTCCAGTAGCCAAGTTCGTTAAAGGATTGCCGGCTAAATTTAAGTACTCTAGCTTATGTAAAGAATCGAAAAGACCCTTTGAAATAGAAAAGAGGGAGTTATTGGACAAATCCAATATCCTAAGGTCAGCGAGGTCTTCTAGGGCATTCGAGGTTAATTTAGTGATCTTGTTGTTGTTCAGTAGCAACTCTTCGATGTATTTGTTGAACTTGAAGAAGTGATCCAATATGGTGACGATGAAATTGTACGATAAATCTAAAATTCGTAGGTTCTTCATAGGAGCAAATACTTGGAACGGAATAGCATACAACTTGTTGTTGGATAAATACAGTCTTTCCAGATGTAAATTGTCGAAAACCGTTCTTGGAAGATCGTTGATTTTATTATAAGACATGTTTAAGACTCTTAGATTTACAAAAGATGAAAACTGATAATTATGAAGGATATTTATTTCGTTCCTGGAAACATCCAGCATATATAATGATTCTGGATATAATATAGACTTGCTTATATCTATGAGACTGCTGTCTGACCATTGCAGATACGTAATATTTGTAGTATTGACCGTTTTACCGGTGACTGCTTGAAGAATAAGGTGTCTAATAGTATTTGTTAAATGAATCTCCACCAAATCGGTCTTCGCGCATTTCAGTGTGGTATTAGTCAGGGTGCATCCAGAGGAAGTGCGAAGCTGGAAGCCGTCGCCATGACGGTTGTGTCCTATTACCGGTAGTGAAAACCATGGCAGCAGTACAGCAAGGGACAACAGAACACCGGCATAATTTAGCCGGCTGTAATCCATTTTTTAATATGCATGGTTCGTTAAAAAAACAACCAATTACATTCCTGGAATTGCAAAAAAAGGTTTATTATCCAAATAGATGTATGTACATTCAATGTAATATTAACTAGTAATTTTAAGTAAAATTTCTTTGCAAAATGAATTATTAACAAATCATTTCCTAACTCGAAGTGAACAATTTACTTTTGACATTTGATCGCGATGCGTAGACAAACATTTGTTGTTTTTTTCCAATTAAGGAAGATAAAACTTTCTATGTAAAATTGATTCTTTAATTTTTGGGGAATAACAATTTTTATTGAATATGATTATTATTTATTTATGATTTCAATTTCAATATGGCTTACTCTAAACTGTTACTGCTATTAGAAAAAAATGTTACTTGTCAGTTTGCAAAGTAAAATAGTATAGGTTATGAAATAATCAATCACTGATTCTTGGATTTTGAATGTAAAGCAAGAAAGTCATTGTATTTGGGTAAATCCAGATTCCGAGTTGAAAAGAATGCAGTGCGAATGTGGTAAATTTATTTGTTGCTAATTTTTTGCACTCGACAATTTTAATAGTTATTTATTTGGTATGTCTATTAGATTTTACGTGTTAGTATATTCCAAAATAAATAATAATTGTAGCAATAATTATGCTTCCATCTTAATAAAATCTATTTTTCAAATAATTGTTAACGAAAAGTATTATTTACTTTCAAGTGATGACTGACTTTTTCATCCCATTCGTAAATAATGATAAAAATAAAAGTAAATATTGCCAACAAGATTATATCAAAAATTAAATTCGTATAGGTTATATTAATGAGCATTGGATTGATTTAATTTAAATTATTCAATTAATTAATAATTACAAGAGAAACGATTTGCTTATTACTAACCAATGCATTAGTTTCACAAAGAAATAAAAATTTATGCCGAAAAATTATAAAATCATTTAGGCTTAAAAAGTAATGGTAAAATTAGTGGAATTACTGAAAAAATCATTCTTGATGTAAATTTGTGGATTGGTTTGGCGCTATTATCAATCAATGAAAGGAGAGTGTTTTGGTTTAATTCAATATTATTCACAGGTAGTAAAATTTCTAATGTTTTTTAATTGTATATATTGAAAATTTTATTATGTAAAATGCTTACGATTTTGTACACTTATTTCAACAATTAGATATGCTAAACACCAAAGTAAATACGTACGCCAGAGTTTTCAATGAGAAAAGACGTCATCACTTCGAAACAATAATGATTATGAACTGACTTTGAACAGTCACAATATTTGTTTTCGAGACTTCCCAAAAATCGAAATGTCTTACTTTGCAAATTTGAGAAATGTCTAAAACTTGTGGTTTACATAAGTGTGTCTAATATAACCACATCAAAGGAAATAAATACATAATTATAAATACGCTCGACTTAATTATTTTATTAAATTAAAAAAAGAATAGTCATTTGATTGAACGTTTCACTAAATATTTTGGTAGAAATTACTTTTGATTTGATTTTTCATTAGTGAGAAAAACAGAACTGCCATTTTGTGAGAATATCGATAAGAAAATATATCTTGCGATTTTATTTAAATTGATTAATTTCATGTTTGCAACTACACTTACGTATTAATATTGTCTTCATTCATTGTTATTAACGTTAATAAGAAAAACACATTCTGTCTTTAAAATAAATAAGTTCTTAAAAAAATTTTAAAAAAGAATTTAGGAAAATTATGGTTATCAAAAATATTTTAAAAGCAAAACATGTAGAATTATATTCTCAATACTAGTATTGTAAATTTACGGAAGGAATGTTTCGTTTACATATATCAAATAATAGTTTTACAATTATTTACACCTATAGCTACGTATGTAGAATTAAAATTAATATTTTGCAAATGACCTTTATAAAATAGGTACCCAAGATTTTTTATACATTCCCAATAAACAAGCATATAATCGAAAAGGTAATTTTTATTCCGATATTCGTAATTTATTCATTTACGAGGACCATTTTTATTTTAAATGACAAGGTTAACAATAAAACGGGTTCTAACAGTTTTTTTTTTGTATATAATTCTTGGGTACTAAAGTTACTCAAGAAATTTAAACCAATTTTCGTTAACTACGATAATTGGTCTAGTATTTTAAAAAGAATTAACTTATTTTAGTCAATTCATTTAATCATTTTGTTGGCACCTAATTTATGTTAGGATCCATATTGATTGCTGCCTATTTATTTCTTTCTGTAATAATACGCCTCACTCGTGATGCTATCACTCTTCTTATTTAATACACTGCACACACTAATGTAAAAAAATCCTGCAAACTCTCCACGTAGAATAGAAATTCTTTCCTATGAAAATTCAGCGCCTATTTTACCTTTAATACTTACCGCCCGAACTACATGGGTCGTTAACATTTATGTCACTGTAATCTTATTCTTTTTTGCAATCACTCATATGCACTTCAGCACTCGACACCCTGTACAATAAACATGAATTAACTCATAAGACTAGCATACGTGATTCGGTGAAATTTAAAAAGTAATTTATGAATCGGTGTATACGATTGTAATGTAAAAATCGTCTAACAGAGTTTGACCTTGTTCAGCTTTGTACTGAATCAAACGAAATTCATTCGTTGACTGTAGTGGCAAACTTGGACAGCTGTGTTAGTGGGGCTCGATTGGAACGGATCCATTTTCATTATGAGGGAAGGTTGGTAGAAGAATCATCTGACAGTGTAATATTTTTCGCTAATACTACGACTTATTGAACTGAACATACGAATCTTAAAGAAAAATAAATACACCAGACATTTTACTTAAAATATCTGAAAATTATACATTAGCAAAATGCTATGTCGGTAAAGTGGACAATAATAGCTAACAGATGATATAAATAAAGCATAAATTGGAGATTTATGCTCTTGAAAATATTTGTTTGTACACCATTTGCATTCAACTACTTAGACCGCAAAATTAATATTTTTATATAACGGATCATTTTGTTAGATTAGTATATATTAGTATAGCATTCAATTTTTGAAATGATGAAATAGTGTAAAAAATAATAAAAACGTGTTTGCTCCTTTTTCATAATGGATTTTATGTAGTGTTGACAACATACTATTTTATAACGTTATCAGGTATAAATAAGATTAAACTAAGAATTTTTCATTACAATGAAAAGAAATGCAGTAATTTTAATGAGTCAACGGCGATTCACGTTGGAATAAAAAATATATTTCAAATTTTTCAATATTAACATTTGAAGAAAAATGAAGAAAGAAAATCCAAAACTAGACGAATAGGTTTTTCAACGTTAATATTTACTAAACACCATTTATCGATTATTAGATTTCTGTATTACATATTATTTTTACAGTAAATGTTTTGATCAATAAGGTTGATATATAACCCCTTTCCACAATTAACTATTTGTAAATTCTGTATACGCATTTCGACAACCAAGTTGTCATCATCAGCAGATAATTTCAAAGTGTCGCACCTGGTAAAACACGGCGAAAAAATTGTACGAAAAAACAAACTCCGTACGCGATCCGCACCGTTGAAAACCAAGATGTGCACTGTGTCTGTTTCACAAGATTTTTTAAAAAATACTTTTACTTAAACTAACATGCACTACATTGAAAAAGGTTATTATGGTCAAGGAAATGTCTGTGTGATTTATATGTGTTTTATGATATTGTTCCTCCTGTCTTTCAGCAGAGAGAAGAGAGGGGTTTGCAAGGGCCTGGCGTCATTAAAGTTTACCACATGGCTTAAATTCTTTAAGATGTGCATGCTTTCATACGCGTCCAGTTCGCGATAATTGTACACGTTCTTTATCAAATGTAAACAATCCATATTAACACTGTGGTTATTTTCTAATACATGTCTCGCTATACCCGATTTTTCCGGTCGGTTGAATTTTATGTGCGAAAGGTGTTCTTTATACCTGGTTTCGATCGATCTTTTAGTTTGGCCGATGTATTGTCTATTGCACTCTAAACATTCAATTCGGTAGATTCCCGATTTTTTATTCTCTTCAATTTTGTCTTTTGCATTTCCTAACAGCATTTTAAGGGTATTATTGGGGCGGGAACATACTTTAAACCCGCGATCTTTAAAAATACTATTCAGATTTTTTGTCACACGATGGAAAGGTAAACAAACAAAATGCTTTTCCCGATTGCTCTGTGGTGAAAGACATGTGGTGTCACGGATTGTTTTTCTTATGTTGGCCTTTCTAATTAATCCATTGATTATTTCCGAATCGAAACCGTTGTATACCGCGATATTCTTAATGAGGTTCAATTCTCTTTCATATCTTACTTTTGTTAGTGGGAAATTGATCAAACGATTAATCAGAAAATTGAATGAAGCCATCTTCTGTTGCATGCTGTGATTTGAGTCAGCCGTAATGAATCTATTGACATTGGTTTCTTTTCGGAAAATATCAATTTCTATTTTGAGATCATTCCTAATAACTAAGGTGTCCAAAAAAGGCAACTTGTCATTGTTTTCTTTTTCTACTGTGAATTTAATTGTCGGGAATTTTGAATTTAACTGTTTAACGAAATCATTTAAGTTGCATTTTTGTGTATTGAAAACCGCGAAAATATCATCGACATACCTGACCCAAATTCTAGGAAAATATTTAGCTTTATTTTTTAGTTCTATTTCAAAGTTACTCATAAACAGGTCCGCTATGAATGGAGAAAGACAATTGCCCATTGCAGTTCCCTGTTTTTGTTCATAGAACTTCCCTTCGAACTGAAAACAATTTTGGGACATGCAAAGGTTTGTTAATTTCACGTATTCCTTTACTTTCTCTGGTTCGATCTTATTTTTGTGAAGCAGTTCTTCTAAATATTTTAAAGTTTCTGGGATTGGTACCGAAGGAAACAATGACGTTACGTCGAATGAAACTAAAATTTCTCCTTTTTCTAATTTACAATCTTTGATCCTTTGGATAAATTCTAATGAATTATTGACTGAGAGACTTTCAAGTTTTTCGGGCAAATTTTTGTATTCATTCACTAGCCATTTCGATATCAAGTAAGTAGGGGAGTTCATCCCTGAGACAATTGGTCTCATTGAGTTGCCTGGTTTGTGTATTTTAGGCAAACAATATAGTCTAGGGATCAACGGATTACTTACACTTAGCCTATAATTCAGATTCGGGGTTATTAACTTTGAACAACTTTTTAACGCGTTTTTTGTGTCCCTAATCATTTTTGGTAATGGAGTTTTCGTACATTCAACATAGGGCCCTTCTGAGATTAAATTTTTCACTCTTAGAAAATAGTCGCTTTTGTTCAAAATTACTAACTTATTCCCTTTATCTGCTTTTAAATAAAAACAGTCTTTCGATCTGAGACTCTTAATTAAGTTCCATTCGTGGTGCACTACTTTTTGTTTTTGTTCTTGTAAGTTCTGTTTGATTTGAGTCTTACAAGCTTCTCTAATAAAATTTTTTGAGGTTTGATCTAAATATTTAATAGCCGCTTCGATGCTTGCGATCACCTCCTCGGTAGGAGTTTCGCGGTAAGACAAACAATGTTTTAAACCTTTATTTAATAAGTCTATTTCTCCTCAATTAAAAGTCTCGGATGAATTATTGACGACGAGTGTTTCTTTTATAGGATTTTTATTCACATTCTTGTCTGATCGATTCGAATAAATTCGAAAATTTATGCCCACGATCAGACAAGAATTGGGGATCACATACTATAGACAGAATCGCTTTGTCTTTATACCTACATTCCGGTACGGACAATTGAAATAACAGGTGAGTGCGTTTCTGGGAAGTTTACAAATAATATCCGGATCATTATGTAAATTATATAATCATATTTGTTAGTGTAAAATATCATAATTTCCTTTAATCCTTTTATAACCTGTATTAAGTATTAATACTTTTCCTGAAAATACATATTTTAAAGGGTTTTTTTATATTACAAGATTATTGGTTATAAGAAAGAATTTATAGAAATTTGTGGTACCACACAGAATATTGCAATCTAAGAAAAATTTAGCATTCGTGTAGAATCTGTCTGAGTAAGTTGTAATACGAGTATTTGTGAACAAACATACAAAATGTCAAAAAGAAAGGAATTGAGTTCAGAAATTCGTAGTGCTATTACATTACACAAAGAAAAGTTGTCACTGTGGACAAATGCAAAAATTAAAATTTACGTATTATGCAGTGCACGGTACAGTAAAAAGGTACATAACAACGGGTGCAATGCAGCCAAAAAAACGTGTCGGAAGACCAAGAATAACCACTAGACAAGGAGATTTGCGACTGGAACAATTATCTAAACGGAAAAGACGGTTAAAAAGACGGGTAAAAAGACGTTTGTCAAAGGCGGGACTAAAAGGGCGATTCGCTGTTGGTAAACCATTGCTACGATCACAAAATCGTAAAAAACGATTACAATTTGCCAAGGAGCACCAACATTGGGAAGTGGAAACGTGGAAGCGGGTTCTGTGGACGTTCGAATCCAAGTGACAAGTTTAACACGGTGGAGGTTCAGTTCTTGTTTGGGAATCATTTTCTTTTAATGGTGTTGGAGATATGCATAGAATTGATGTAATTTTAAGAAAAGAAGGATATTTTAAAATTTTAAAGGAACACGCATTGCCGTTCGAATTAAATTGATAGGAGAAGGTTTTATTTCTAACAAGATAATGACCCCAAACATTAGTGCTAAACTTCGTAAGGACTGTGTGAAACAAAAAGAAGAAGGACTCCTTGTAAATATGGTTATATATGATATTATTGGTTTTTGTAAGGATATATAATTTATTTTTATGGTAATTACGTTTCATTAGTATATATATATATATATATATATATATATATATATATATATGTATGTTTTACCAAAACTGTATCATTTTTTTGTATTTTGCCTATAGTGAACCCTCAGTTATGGCTGGTAGTGTATATTACATATTAGAGAACCAAGTAATTCAGCTCTCTTACAGTTCGCGTTCGTGGTGCTATTTTTAAGAAAATTTTATTTGCAATGAAAACGATATTTGCAAATAGTAGCTGCTTTTACTTTAGTTTGAACAAAAACTCTAATTCTATGCTGTCCTTAATAAGTATGTATATTAAGTCAGCATCTGTTTTTAAAATGCAGTTTTTTTTTCGAAGTTTTGAATTTCGGGAGAACTAAAAGTTTTACAGATAAGTTAACTGTGTAAAAAACTATTTGAAATATGTATTTGAGGGAAAAGACTCATAATTGAAGTTAACTTCTTTTGTACATAAAATTGAGGTGTTACTTAATTTAATTGTTAAATTTTCGCGAATATTTCTTTTATTCGATGTTTATATAGAAATTTCTACTTTGTAATTCGTGGGCAATGACTCAAAGTTTTTCTGATCAAAATTTGTTGTGAATACCGCACATCTGTAACTATAGTACTATAGTATGGATTGAATATTTTGAATATTTTATAGCAAAAGTATTAAGAAATCTTAACGTGAAAGTCGTAATCTGGGCATTTTAAAGGCGAGATGTTTTGATTTTTGGAGTTCATTAAGAATTTATTCTTATTTTCACAAATAATGTAAAATGTAACTTCTATTGACTATACCGTTAATTTTCGAAGTGTATGAATAAAATTCTAATGATTATAAACTACGTCTTCGGAGAACAAGTTGAAACTATTTGTCTTACAATGTTTTATGATTATAATCTAAATTTGCCGTTTTTCATACTTTCATATTCCTTTACTTCTTTACACACAAAAAATTAAATAAAAAAATAAATATTTATTACTATTCAGTCATAATCATTGATGTATTTATTAAAATTGTAATTCTAAATAAAGTATTATATGAAGTGGAAATTAAATATCATCAAATTTCAAGTAATAAATTTTCTATTTTAATTATGTATGAAAATGAAAAGTTCGTGAATAGATGGACAGATGGTGCAGTTTCAAATTGTTTGTAGTGCGCCGGCAAGTTATGTCCTCAACGACAACCGTCAAATTTCATATCTCTACATTCATTAGTGTCTCGGAGTTTTTGACGAGTACTAATAATAATTGAAATTCGTGCTATCATTAAGTACTTCTTGAAAGACTTATCATCAAGAAATATTCTCAATGAGAAGAAAGATGGTTTGAAGAACTCGGCTTCCTCATCTTTCATTGTTGACAAACGGGTTGGCGAGTTCAAATGTGTTCGTACAACCTTTAAAGGCGCACTACGTAGTGGACGTCCGTCACTATACCGAAAATTGTTGAAAAATACACGCATATCATGGTGTTAAAAGAACTGTCGTTTGAAAATGTACGAGATAGCGAAGCTGTAAACATCTCGAAAGAACGACCAACATACATTTCGAATGAGAAGTAGGCTACAAAACCCATGGTGAAGAGGGTGCCGTGATCGCTGCGTTAATTAATATTTCTCGTAAGTCTTTGGAGCGTTCTCGAAAACTAGTAATTTTAGTACCCACGGTTTTATTCTATTTGAAGTATTTTTAGATAAATAAAAATAAATAATAATATAATAATGAATAAATAAAACTACAGGAAAATTATTTACACTATACGTTTAAAACAGTTGTCTTAACTTCTTTTTT
>JAVIWB010006316.1:0-92581 GCA_031893035.1 Dermolepida albohirtum | reverse complement strand
TGTTGAGTTGAGCCTTCATTACATGTAAAACAGTACATTTGAAGCAGTAGAATACAAACTTAGTATTTTTTAAAGCAAATTCGCCCAAGCATTATGGAAAATCCATTAACATTTTCAAAAGTTCACATTTTGAAATGTTTTTCCAAGTTTGCTATACTCTCAAGATTAAACCAAGAGAGTTAGATTGATTTTGACATCGAAATCGTTTCTTGTTCCTTTGAAAGTGTCATTACAGGAACATTGGTTACTGTCAGATCATTATTGAAAAATACTCACTTTTGTGAGAATACTCCTTTGGGGGAATTAAGACTTTCGTCAAAATAAAAAATTTAGATTCCAACTGTGGTAGCACGTAAAATGGTACTTCTGTAGTAGCAGAATAAAATTCACTACTTTTTATAGCAAAATCGTCCAAACATTAGAGATAATCCCTTTAAACGTTCAAAAATTCACATTTTGACTTGTTTTTCCAAGCTATTTTATTCCCTCGGGATTAAACCAAGAAAGTTAGATTAGTTTTGATATGAAAATCTGTTATTAGGCCTTCAAAAGTATCAGTACACCACTACTTGTTGCCGTTGCCTACTTTTAAAAGTATTAATTTTTGCCTTTTGGAAAAATTGAGTTTTTTTGCGTTGTTGCAATACAGTGCGAGGCAGTAATTTTTTGAATTGGTTTTGGTAATTACAAAATACTAGGTCTATCGGAAAGTCATTGCCGGTTTTTCTAACAGATAGCGCTATACTTATATATGCAATGTTATTATTTGACACATATGCCATTTTGTTCTACTGATATTAAGCTTCAAAGCCATATTGTGAAAGTAACACTGTCATTTTACCTCTTTGAAAATGTCGAGTTTCGTGCCTGAAAAAGTGCATTTGCGACACGCATTACTTTTCTTATTTAATCAAAAGAAAGAAATCCCTAAAAGTCATGGTTTGCTGGTAGAAACTTACGGCGAGCATGCTCCAATCATAAAAATATGTTAGGCGTGATTTCGTCAATTCAAAAGGGGTGATTTCGATGTGCAAGACAAAGAACGTTCTGGTAGATCGAAACAGTTTGAAGATGCGAAACTGCAGGAGTTATTGGATGAAGACTCAACTCAAACACAAAAACAATTGGCAGAAGCGTTAAATGTGGTGCAAAAAGCGATTAGCGATCGATTACGAGCAAAGGGAAAAATCGGGAAGATGGGAAAATGGGTGCCACATCAATTGGATGACAGGTAAATGAAATCTCGAAAAATTGTCTGTGAAATACTGCTTCAAAGGTATGATTGGAACTCATATCTGCATGGAATAGTGACGAGTGATGAAAAATGGATTTATTTCGGAAACACTAAGCGCAAGAAATCATGGCTATCATCTGGCGAAGCTGGCCCATCCACTCCAAAGCTAAATCGTTTAGGTCCCAAAACAATGCTCTGTGTTTGGTGGGACCAAAGTGGCGTGGTGTATTATGAATTATTAAAACCTGGTGAAACAATTAATACTGATCGCTACCGACAACAAATTATCTATTAGAACCATGCATTGATAGAAAAACTTCCAGAGTGGACTTGAAGACAAGGTAAAGTGATTTTACAGCACGATAACGCGCCGTTTCATACAGCAAAACCGGTCGAGGAAGCGTTGAAAGCAGACCTCCGGACTTTGCCCCGTCCGACTATCACATTTTCGCCAATTTCGAAAAAGTTAGAAAATGGCTTAACGAATGGTTTTGCTCAAGGACCTAATAGTTTTTTTGGGATGGCATCCACAAATTGCCTGAAAGATGGGCAGGATATGTAGAATAAAATGGCCAATACTTTGAACAAATATATTTTTCCATTTTATTGAAAATTATTTTGTTTTTTACGAAAAAAACTGATAAAAAAACTCACAAAGACTTTTCGGTACACCTGGTATAAAGCTTCATCAAATTAATAACTCTCTTGTGGCTAAAAGAATTGATTCCACATAATATTGAAGTGCTTGGTGCTTTTTTGCCGAGTTTAATGTAGATGAATTTCAGGAGACCCGATACTCCTTCTGCTTTTCAATAACATAATTGAAACGATAATCTGTGGCATCATGAGCACGCTTATACTGTATATTACAAAAAGAGAAACGCCATACTACACTCGAAAGAAGCGATTTCATTCATTTATTTTCTTAGTTTATTTAGAGACACTTTAATACATTTAAGTGAGCTGTAAAATGCCCCGATCTCAGTCTATAAACGAAGCTATTTGTATTTGTGGCTCCGTCTCCCTCCTACAGACCAACCAGTGCAACCTTTCTCCCTTTTTCATGTTGTTATGCACAGTAGCATCTTAATTGCCATTTAAAATAACGTAGCTTTCTTAGTTTCTTTGTAATTTAAATTTAAACGATATAAACGTGATGAGTTCGAAATAATGTGACCGGATGCGTTTTTAGCGAATACCACCCTTAACTAGCGCGACGTTTAAGGGCGGTTTTTCCGCGAAACCGATCGAATCTCGTTATACATAAAAGTGGTCTTTTGTCAATTAGCCTTATTTATAAGACTTTCTTTGTCTATCTCGGCGGACGTTCGCCGTCTCTGTTTTCGTCTTCCTTTTTCTTTCTGGTCGGAACGCGATGTCGAATGCTGAATCTTTCCGTCATCGTCGTTCTCTACGTTGTCCTCTCGATGGTCCAAACCGGCCGAACTGCTCCAGTCTGGGAGTACAGACTAATTAAACCATCCAAATTGCGTCGACTTGTTTTAATTACGAATCCAATTATTGTCCTATCGTGCGTCAGTCATTTTTTTATGTATTTCCTATCTCATTTATATACTTTTTCATAATTTAATCTGTGTCTGATTTAATTTGTTACGATTTTACAATGTTCTTGTCAATATACAATCTATTATTATTTAATGTTATTTAGACAAAGAAATAATGTAAAACTTTCATTAATCGTAACAATAATAATAATAGAAATCACTCGGGAATGCAGAAAGTACTACAATTCTGGTACTACACCGATGCGAATCCGACACTCGTTCACATCATGTTAAAACAGAGAAATCAAGAAATTTAAAACAGCATTTCTCAACATTTTAGTATTTGCGACCCAATTTTCAATCACAAGTCTCATTGCGTCCTCCGTTCCACCTCATACAATACGGGATGTTTCAAAAAGAATGTACGTATTTCGAATACATATATTTATTAAACTTTAAGACTTTCGAATATGAAATTTTACACACATATTTACGAAGCTCTCAAGTTCAGATTACAGATGTTCAATATGCCCTCCATCAGCGACACGAACAATATCACAGCGATACTCAAATTCCTCTCATATTCGGGCAAGTATGTCCTTCGTCACTGATCTTATGCCCAGTACGGATCCGGTTCTTCAACTCTTTCAGGTTCTGTGGGAGTGGTGGTACATAAACGTTGTCTTTAACGAAACCCCACAGGAAGAAGTCACAGGATGTCAAAGCTGGTGACTGTGGAGCCCAGCTGAGACATGCTAAGTCGCCAGTTCCTTGATGACCAATCCAACGGTTCGGTAGAGTTTCATTCAGATATTCACGCACTTGGCGACTCCAGTGAGAGGGTGCCCTGCCTTGTTGAAAAATAAAGTTGTCTTCGTGCAGCCTCGGAAACAACCAGTTTTGTAACATACCGAGATACTGCTGACTGTTAACTGCGTTTCCATCAAAGACAAAGATCGGGATATCGCACAAAACACATTGATTTTAGGCGAATCTTTTACATGTTTAATGGCTGCATGTGGGTTTTGTAAACGGCAAATTAGAACATTGTGTTTGTTTACCAGACTATTAACAAGGACAGTCGCTTCATCGCTGAATACAATGCGTTGTGCGAAAGTGTTATCATTGTCAATAGCATCATGAATCTCGTTACAAAATGCCACACGTTTCCGTTTTTCATTAGGACGCAGAGCTTGTAACAACTGTAACTTGTACGGCTTCATAACCAACGAACGTCTCAAAACACGCCAAATTGTTGTTGTAGGCAGTTGTAATTCCCGACTGGCACGACGAGTTGATTTTGAAGGATTACGTTGGAAAGCAGTTTGAATTCGTGCAACATTTTCTTCAGAAACACGAGGGCAGTCAGGACTCTTTCCTTTACATACACATCCTGTATCTACAAACTCTCATTCTGCGAATTTCCACCCATTCGGAGGATCAATTTGGTAGCTCAACCTGAAACGTCTCTGCACTGTAATCACGAAATTGTACTTCGCAAACTCGAGAACACAAAATGATTTCTGCTGCGGAGTAGCCATTTTAAACATATGACGGTTACCAAGAAAAACAGAAGACAACTGACATCTAGCGGTTATTAAGTAAACTAGACTACGTATTCGTTTCTCCAATAGCCGAGCCGAGGCGTGATAGTTTGGACAAAATAATTCTTTGTAATACGTATATTCTTTTTGAAACACGCTGTATTTCTCATTCAATTTCATACAATATTTTTTTGCTTAAATTGTGTTACAATTGTAACATTAGTTTCTATTTGAATGTGTTTTGATGTTAATACCACACTACGACACCGCCTCAATTACATTTCAAAAAAGAAAAATATATTAACACTTGGCAACACCTACTTGCTGCACTGATCAAATCAGAATCAATCTCTATTGTTGTCTATGTTATGTCCGATACATCTGAAATTCTTACAACTTCTTATTAATTAATCTCAAACATTCTGGAATGTCCGTCGTGACCGTGACGTACGTGTATATACAGTGTATAAATACTGCGCCTCGTTCAATTCCAGACAGTCTCAGGCGAATCGATCCTGGATTGTGAGTTGTAATTTATGTGTTGTCTGCAATGTTCGGAAGTCGATTATACGAATTCGTCGGTAAAATGTTAAGTGGGCGTAAGTGAGAATTAGACGATCGGGAAGCATCAATATGTACTTAAAAATCCTTAATTTTGGATTTACCAGGACTGAATTAAATGAAGAATGGAAATGCCTATGTGCCATTCGCAGAAAAGTTTTGGATTTACCAGCACTGAACTAAATGGAGAAACGAGGTCACTATGTGTCATTCGCTCAGAAATTCTGGCAATAGACAGCGTAAAATCTAATAAACTTAAATTCTTCATAACGAATCCGTTAGTAAACCTCGAAAATTCTGTCAATTAATATTAAAAATATATAAAAAGTAACAATCGTTTTTAGAGAAAGCTCGCTCTGGCTGTTAATGAAAAAAGTTTCGTTTGCTTCTTATAAAGTTTCATATAAAATAGCCATATGTAAAAAACTTCAGATCACAGATTCATGGAGCGTTTGTTACGTGATAATGCTAATGTAAAATGCATAGTGCACAAAGAGTTTGTACCAACTAGTCAAACAGTTAATGCTGTATATCATCTTGGTGTTATAAAGCGTCTTTTGGCACGTATTCGTCGTGTGCGTCCTGGATATCTTGAAAATGGTAGCTGGCGTTTGTTACATGATAATGCACCATCTCATGGCTTGACGCTTATCACTGATTGTGTAACTACAAATGGCATTTTAACCATCAACCATTCACCGTATTCACCGAATTTGGCCCTCCTGTGATTTCTATCTATTCTCCAAACTACATTTGCCGATGAAAGGACAGCGTTATGCCGACGTCGACGCCATTAAAAAGGCGTCGAGGGCGATCTTGAAGGACATTTCTAAAGATGAACTTAAAAATTCATTGGACATGTTAATTGACCATGCAATACGTTGTATTGAAGTCACATCACCTGACCATAATGCACACCAAACAGTAACTCGTTTAGGATGCATAAGGACATCTCTAATTTTGTTTATTAACATAGATGTGCCAACTTATTTTCTGAAAAAATCTGGTTCATTGATGAAATTGACATGTTTTAAATGATGACCATGTAACATATGCCTTCAGTAAATCCTTGTGCAAAATACGCCATGTTGTTGATCCACTAAGTCCAAGTTGTTGTGACCGTCGTCTAATGGACATTTCAGACTACTTTGAATAAATTTTTCATATGATCTTCCAAACCGGTGAAATTTTTTATCAAAATAGTGAGCTTTTGTTTTTATTTTAAAAAAGTTTTCATAAAATAATACAACAATTTGAACGCGTTGTTGTACTGTCATACATCACACTTTTCAAATGCCCACTTACCCAGACAAATTCAGTGCGTCATCTATATTTTATTTATTCTTAAAAAAAACTGCGCAATTTGGAACATCCTTTACATTTGTGGAAGGAATAAATAATTAACAGTTTTGGAAGAAAAAAATTCAACAACCGTGCAGAAAGTTGTGCTGATTATAAAATAAATGAATTTCATTAGTGAGCTTTTGTTTTTATTTTAAAAAAGTTTTTTCTGCGAAAACAAAATATTAAAACATTACAGTAAAACAAAGAAAAAACCCTCTGGACATGGAATCATAGGAATGTCAGAAAAAACCTAGGTACACAAGAAATAAAATTACAGGATTTTTCATTGGCCCAAAGATGCATAAACCGGCCAGGTTCGGAATAATAAAGTTATGCCTTTAATTTGCAATAAATATTCGTAAATTAATTCAGCTCTCTAGTATGATATAAATAGGTATTCATTCAACTGTTTTTCAGAACCAATCATTTATATTTTTTCTTAAATTAAGATTTTATATTTCTTCAAACAGTCTGAGGTGAAGAATGGAACCACCAGCTAGAAATAAAATTCAGCAACATTATATGGATCAACGCTTATCACTGATTGTCTAACTACAAATGGAATTTCAACCATCATCCATTCACCGTGTTACAGTGCTTCGGCACTGCAGGTTCTTAATTGGTTGATGGGACAAAAATTACTAGACTGGAGGTAATGATGTAGCATTTATTATAAATATTACATGTTAGTATGACATATAAAGGTGTAAATAGATTTATTAACTAACAAAGTTTCTTGAAAGAGACAAAACAAAAAAAACATACAAAAGAATACGTTATAACGTTAATCTATCTAACGTGTTTAATAACCTAACTAAGGTATGAATTTTTACTTCCGTATACTTACATATATTGTTTACAAGTTATTACGATTAATGAAACAGATATTTACGTATCATAACTACTAACGTAATTTAATTAGTTATTGCATAATGTCATTTACAAAATGATTTAATCTGACCTGTTCGTGGCTTGCAGAGATGCGATGATGCTGGGCCCCAAAACAAAAGGAAAAGAGGGCGAACTCCCAGGAGAGAGAACCAAGCCCAAACGGCAAATCACACACAGAGAATAAAAAAAAACCCTACAGATCACAATACTGTAACACAAGTACTTTAAAGGAGTCAGAGACATACCTGTAGATGTTGTTCAGGGTTTTACTCCTTGAACCACGCTTGGAATGGTAGACGTTGCTTTTTAATTGATGAGTTTTTAGTGACCGTCTTCCCCAACGTCTGGTTCGTCTCTGCCTCTCCTCATCGGGGTGCGGAGATGCGAGGGGAAGGAGGGAGCTACTAAGGCAGCTAAACTGAGTCAACATAAGAATGACATCATGCTCAAGCTTATGAGCGACAACAGGACTATTGAAAACAACTACGCTTCACAATGTGCAACAATGACCCTTAACATAACTGAACAAACACCGAATATACGAAAGTTACACTATATGAAAATGAATAGAAATGAAATACTAATACGCATTTGAACATACATGATTTTAACGATAATACGAACGCTATACAGAGTTTTCGCAAATGAAACAAATAATTTAGAAGAAGTGAATTAAACTGTAACAACCGTATTCACCGAATTTGGCCCCCTGTCTATCTATTCTGCAAACTACATTTGCCGATGAAAAGACAGCGTTATGCCGACGTCGAAGCCATTAAAAAGGCGTCGAGAGCGATCTTGAAGGACATCTCGAAAGATGAACTTAAAAATTCATTGGACATGTTAATTGACCGTATAAGACGTTGTGTTGAAGCCTAAGGCGACTACTTTGTGTAAAATAAATGATTTTTACCAAAATAGCAAGCTTTCGTTTTTATTTTAAAAAAGTTCTGTTTCCTCTGCGATAGACTGTGTATATTATATATGTAAACAACGAAGTAAGAACAAGCGTACGAGCATAAGAAAATTCTTTAACCAGAAATGTTATCGCGTCAAAGGAATTGACTTTATTACACGTACGCCAACCCGACATGATAATAATTCTATTTGACTGGGGAACGTCAAGTTCGCCTGCCTGTCGCATAACATTTTTACACTGAAATGACATACATATGGTAATATAACGGTCATACATTTGACGTGAAAATATGCCGGCAATTTCTATAAAATTACCGCCTTTTCCATTTTCAGGTCGGTGTAATTTGTATTAATACGAATCGTGAAATTTTATTAGAGTTGTATCAAGGAAGTAGCAGTCTTTTTTATTGACTGTAATATATAAAACTCAACCATTTCAGTATATATTTTCAAGTATATATCGCGTGTCTGCTAAATATTAACGATGTGTTTTACGTTATATATCTCTATGTATGTGCATGTGTTTGTGTTTATTGTGTATTTACTGTGTGGTGGTACTCAGTTTAACAACATTCATCGGGATAATTAATCCTTTTTTATTGAGTCCTATTGCGGAGAGTGGAATACGTGGACTCGAGAATTTATGAAATTTGCTGGGAAATTTCTATATAGACGTGAACCGCGGTGTTTCTACAACAACAAACTAGGCGATTTTTATTTCTTTCGAACGTTTAACTTCAATTAAATTCCTTATTGTCTATTGCGTAAAAATTGCTGAGGGAAATGATGGTCTTTTCACTGTTCTTTCTAATGCTGGGCTATTAAACGATTTCATTACGGAATTTACGCGATGCGAACTCGTTAGAATGTGGTATGTTGCGTTGGACTTATTTGGAATAACTAATTTTAGAAAATTGATGAGGACAAATTGGTAATGAGAGAAAAATTGCCGTTCCCAAAGATAAGAGAGATTATGCTATGAATGTGAACGTCGTAGGTGTTTCTTATGCTCCTTGTTTCAGAAAATTGAAGACAAATTGGAAATGAGAGGAGAATTCCCGAAGATAAGAGAGATTATGCAATGAATGTAAACGTAGGAGTTCCTCGTTCTATATTGCATTTACATGATGAATACTAGCAACATCTTCTGTAAAAGCTTAACATTGTACTCTAATACCGCCACCTTGCGGTGACAAGTTTGAAAGTTTCACGCTTATTAATTTAGAAAAAAGACTAGAACGAACAGTATTTGGAATTGAAGTTGAATTTGATGGAGCCTGTGGTTGATTAACTTAATCACTGGAGGTTGAAATATAACCCCTTTCCACATTAACTTTTGTAATTCTGTATACGCGTTTCGACAACTAGGTTGTCATCATCAGCAGATAATTAAACTGTGCCGCACCTGGTAAAACACGGCGAAAAACACCTGTACGAAAACAAACTCCGTACGCGATCTACACCGCTAAGAACCAAGATGTACATTGTGTGTTTGTTTCACAAGATTTTTAAAATTGTTTTACTTAAACTGGGATGAACGACATTGAAAAAGGAACACGGACACGACCGATAAGTACCTGCATGTGATTTATTATAGCGTCCCTCCTTCTCTGACATTAAGCAGACAGAAAAGGGTCGTTTGTAAAGGTCCAGTGTCATTATTATTCACCTCATGGCTTAAATTCTTTAAGATGTGCATGCTTTCATACGTGTCTAATTCTCGATAATTATACACGTTTTTTATCAAATGTAAACAATCCATATTAACACTGTGGTTATTTTCTAATATATATCTCGCTATACCCGATTTTTCTGGTCGGTTGAATTTTGTGTGCGAAAGGTGTTCTTTATACCGGGTTTCGATCGATCTTTTAGTTTGGCCGATGTATTGTTTACTGTAATCTAAACATTCAAATCGGTAGATTTCCGACTTTTTATTTTCTTTGATTTTGTCTTTTGCATTTCCTAAAAGCGTTTTAATTGAACTATTGAAGCGAAAACAAACTTGAAAACCGCGCCCTTTAAAAATACTATTTAGATTTTTTGTCATACGATGATAAGGTAAACAAACAAGCTGCTTATCCCGATTGCTCTGTGGTGATGGACATGTAGTGTCACTGATTGTTTTTCTTATGTTGGCCTTTCTAATTAATCCATTGATTATTTCCGAACCAAAACCATTGTATCTCGCGATATTCTTAATGACGTTCAATTCTCTTTCATATCTTACATTTGTTAGTGGGAAATTAATCAAACGATTAATAAGAAAGTTGAATGAAGCCATCTTTTGTTGCATGCTATGATTTGAGTCCGCCGTGATGAATCTATTGACATTCGTTTCTTTTCGGAAAATTTCAATTTCTATTTTGAGATTATTCCTAATAACTAAGGTATCCAAAAAAGGCAACTTGTCATTGTTTCCTTTTTCTACTGTAAATTTAATTGTCGGAAATTTTGAATTTAACTGTTTAACGAAATCATCCAAGTTGCGTTTATGTGTATTGAAAATCGCGAAAATATCATCGATATATCTGACCCAAATTCTTGGAAAATATTTAGCTTTATTTTTTAATTCAATTTCAGAGTTACTCATAAATAGGTCCGCTATGAATGGAGAAAGACAATTGCCCATTGCAATTCCCTGTTTTTGTTCATAAAACCTCCCTTCGAATTGAAAACATTTTTGGGACATGTAAAGGTTTGTTAATCTCACGTATTCCTTTATTTTCTCTGGTTCGATCTTATTTTTGTGAAGAAGTTCTTCTAAATATTTTAAAGTTTCTGGAATCGGTACCGAAGGAAACAATGACGTTACGTCGAAGGATACTAAAACTTCCCCGGGATTATATATCAACCTTAGTGATTAAGTATTTGGAATTGTTATAAGAGCTTGAAATGTTTCACAACAAAGGCAGTTGATTTTCGTTTTGAAAGATGATTTCGAAAGAAAATCTGTTGCAACACAAAGGTACAAGAAAATCAAACTAAGTTATGTCGACAATGCTTGCGCAACTTAATTTGAAAATCGAACCATGCTGTATTGTATTTACATAATGATTACTAGCACCATCTTCCGTAAAAACTTAACATTAAACTCTAATATCGCCATCTTTTAGTGACAAGTTTGAAAGTTACGTGCTTACTCAAAAAAAAAAAAATTAAAAAGCGGACAGTATTTGGAATTGTTATAAGAGCTTGAAATGTTTCACAACGAAGGCAGTTGATCTTCGTTTTGAAAGTTGGGTTCGAAAGAAACTCTATTGAAACACAAAGGTACAAGAAAATCAAATTAAGATATGTCGACAATGCTTACGCAAATTAATTTGAAAATCGAACCATGCTGTATTGTATTTACATATTGATTACTAGCACCATCTACCGTAAAAACTTAACATTATATTCTAATATCGCCATCTTGCGGTGACAAGTTTGAAAGTTACACGCTTCTTAATTTAGAAAAAAGAGTAGAACGAACAGTATTTGGAATTGTTATAAGACCTTGAAATGTTACACAACGAAGGCAGTTGAAATTCGTTTTGAAAATTGGGTTCGAAAGAAAGTCTATTGTAACACAAAGGTACAAGAAAATCAAATTAAGATATGTCGACAATTCTTACACAAATTAATTTGAAAATCGAATCATGCTGTATTGTATTTACATAATGATTAGACAGGCACACAGTGTGCGTTTTGGTTTTCAACGGTACAGATCGTGTGTAGAATTTGTTTTCGTACGGGTATTTTGCCGCAGTTTTCCAGGTGCGACACTTTAATTATCTGCTGATTATGACAACCTAGTTGTCGAAATACGTATACAGAATACGAAAATTAATGTGGAAAGGGGTTATACATCAATTTTCACTGATTATTTAAATTGATTTTAAAGAAATAAGAATACTACATTTGGATCTAATCCGTTCCTGTCCTAAAACACATTTAAGAGAGAACAGTCTGTTAGAGTGAAATAGGCACAGTAAAAATGCGCGCTTCAACGAGTTTTGCAAATTGGTTGTTAATACCACCAGTCGAAAATCTGGTCGGTCGGTAAAAAGGAGTCCTGCGGGTTTTTGTCCGCCATGGCGTAGCGAAAACGAACCGATAGCCGGGAGGATCGTTGATAATTAGAAAACAGAAATAATGATCGCTTAATTGTAAATTATCGACATCATTACCGATTCCGCGGGTAAAAATTATTGATTGAACAGACAAGATGATGAGGACGACGACGACTACTATCGAACGACGAAGATGCCGAAGATGACGGCGATGCAAAAAAATTAATCCCCGCTTTTATTTCATCAATCGAATTCTGTTGTTATCTCTTCACTGTTTTTTTCTTTTGTTTCCGACGACGACTTTTTCATTTCCAGCCTTTTAAATTGCTTCCTTTCTGATACAAGAAATTGATGATCGCATTTTCATTACATATTCACTAATTACGACTGATTATTCTATTTTTACATATAGCTGTTTCTTTGGTATGTAATTATTTATTTAATTGACAGAATTTATTATTACGTTAAACTTTTTCATAGAGTTATTATTAATTAGTTCGTTTGCTAATACGAGACATGTATTTTATGGTTAGTTCTAGATATAAATGACAATGATCTGATGTAGAAAAATGTAATAGAATATGGAAACACTAATCATTTGAAGTCTCTTGTTTTTGCGTCTGATACAAACTTGAAATGAATACTGTAATATTATAAACATCTTAATAATAATGGAAAAAAGGTTACGTTGATGTTTACATTTCAAAAGCGTATTTGAATATAACTTTCACGTAATATATTGGGTTGGCAACTAAGTACTTTCGGTTTTGTAGTATAAAATAAAACACTTTTTTTAAAACAAAGAATAGTTTTTAATCAATTAAATATTTTCCATTTTGCTCAATCACCTTTTGCCATCTTTCTTTCAGCTGCATGATTCCGCGCTCATAACATTTCTGGTCCTTATCAGCAAAAAACTGAACCAGGTGCGAGTGAAGGTCATCGTCATTTGTGAAAGTTTTACCATTCAAAGAATTTTGCAAACTTCGAAATAAATGGTAATCAGATGGTGCTAGATCAGGGCTGTATGGGAGATGTATCATCACTTCCCAGCCAAGCTCTAATAGTTTCCCACGAGTTGCCAAAGTTGTGTGAGGCCTTGCATTATCTTGGTGGAAAACTACATCTTACCGATTTGACAATAGTGGCCGTTTTTCTTTGATTGCTTCAACCAGTTTTATTAATTGTTCACAGTAAATATCAGAATTGATCGTTTGGTTCCTTGGAAGCAGCTCAAAAAACACAACACCTTTGTAATCCCACCAAACTGACAACATGATGGATGCAATTCAGCTTTCGATGTGGTTTGAGCTGGTTTATCGTGCTTGCTCCATGATCGTTTTCGAACTATGGATCCATTTTTCATCACCAGTGATGATTTTTTTTAAAGAAAAAGTCGGTTTCATTTCGTCTAAGGTGCATATCGCAAAAGTTGATTCTTTGTGTTAAATGAATTTCTTTCAATTCGTGAGGTATCCAAATATCAAGCTTCTTAACTAGCCTAAGACATTTTAAATGTTTTTCAATTGTTGTGTGCGATACATGTAGCCTCTCCGCAACCTCTCGAACAGTTATATGATGATCCTCTTCAATTATGACTTTGATTTGGTCATCATCAACTTCAGTAGGCCGACCAGAACGTTGCTCATCTATGAGGGAAAAATCTCCAGAACGGAATTTTTTATACCAATTCTGACACGTGCGCTCTGTTAAGCAATTAGCACCATAAACTTCACATACCTTTTTGTGAGCCGCAGCAGCTTTCTTTCCTTTACGGAAATAAAATAGTAAAATATGTCGAAAATGTTCGTTTCTGCACTCCATTTAAAATTAACCCAGAACTAATAGCTTTAATAAAAATCACGCACTACTTGCTTCTGAAGTTACGTCAATGTGACTAGTATCACGCGACAAACGGTAAAGTACAGCACTAACATACGTTATACAAAAAATAAAGCAACGCTCTCTATCAGTAAAAACCGAAAGTACTTAGTTGCCAACCCAATAATTTATACTACTAAAAGTTATAATGTATTAATAATATAAATGTAATTTAAAAACGTATAATTAGTTTAATTTATTAATTATTTATAAGAGTAAGAAGAACATTTTCAACTTTCCCGGATGGCTGGAAGATAAACAGGATTACACCTGTGTTTAAGAAATGGGAGCGTTCAGACGTCAATAACTATAGACTGATCAGTATCGAATTTTGCAAAAACATTCGGACTTGTTCTCTATGACAAATTATTTATCTGTGTTAAGCTCTTCATGTATATAAGACAACATGGATTTATTCCCGGCAGATCAACTGTTACCAATCTGGTCGAGATTACGCAATTTATCGGGGAACGACTTGATAAACGTCCTACGAGTTGATGTCATATACAGGGACTTTAGCAAAGCTTTCGATACTATATACCATGGCATTTTGATTTCCAAGTTGACATCTTTTGTCTTTGCTCCGAATATTACTAATTTCCTACCTGCAAAATTGTTCCGTTTATGTTCATTATAATGGGTTCTTATATAATCTCTTCGATATTTCCTCTGGAGTCCTACAGGGTTCCCATTTGGTACCGCTTTTGTTCAATATCTATGTTAACCGATATCTTGGAACATCTTGACTGCAGAGTGTTAGCTTATGCCGACGCTCTGAAAATCTTTAGCAGTATCAATTCACCTGAGGATAGCGCTAAGCTTCAAACAAATTTGTGCATTATTGACGAATGGTGTACCCACAATCAGATTCAGTTAAACATCAACAAATGTGCTGTTCTCTCTCTTAGTAGAACTGACTGTGACTACAATGTTCGTCAATCAACAATAACTAGAGTATACAAGTTCAAAGATCATGGAGTTTATTGCTTTTCAAAATATTCTCCTTGTAAATCAATGCACTTTTGCATTCATTTAAACCAATTCGAAAAGCATTGCTGCCACTGTGAAGACGGTATCTCCAAAATATAAGATTTGAATGCCTCAACTGCCTCTTCCGGCGTAGAAAACCGCTAGCCACGAAGCTTATTCTTCACATATGGGAACAAAAAGAAGTCACAAGGTGCTAGATCAGGGCTGTACGGCGGATGGCTCATCAATTCAATGTTTTGCCCGGTCAAATATTCAATTGTTTGAACCAATCCGTGAGAGCTCGCATTGTCATGGTGGAGAATGATCTGTCGTTTTCGGTTTGTTGTCCTTATTTTTTCAAAAAATTTTGGTAAACAAATAGGTATGTACCATTCGGAATTGATCGTTCTACAACTCTCTAAAGGCACGGATGAAACGTGACCGGTTTTTTTTTGTTTTGATGTGCTTCGAGCGCAAATAACTTTGGTTGGTTTTGGCTCAGCTTGGAATACTCACGCAGTCGACTACTGTTTACTATCAGGTTCATACGTATAGATCCAAGATTCATCACTTGTGACGACTTTATAAATGTTCTTTGAAGCACCGCAATTGTATTTTTTGTGCATTTCTGGGCACCAATTGACGCCAGTCCTTTTTTGAGCGGTTGTCAAGTTAGTGGTACCAAACGTGAACATAGCTTCTTAAAGGCTAAATGTGCATGCAGGATCTTATGCACGCTGGTGCTACTAATACCTAGAGATGCCTCGATCTCACGGTAGGTCACATGACGGACTTGCATTATCAATTCACTCACTGCATTAATGTTTTCCGACACAACAATATTTGTGGACGATCTTCACGAAATTCATCGTCCAAAGAACGCCGTCCAAGTTTGAATTTACTATACCGATGATATACTGTAGTTTTCGATGGTGATGATACATCACCATATAAAGAATCCAGCTCGTCGATGCATTCTTGTTGAGATAATCCACGCCAAAAGTTATGAAAAATAATTGCACGAAAATGTTGGCAAGTTAATTCCATTTTATCACTGACATAAAATTTTCAAGTTACTGTCAATGATAGAAATAGTGACCGGATAATAAAACTGCCAAGGTAAATATTTTGTCAAAAATGACAAACTTCACGATGCAATCATCAGATCGGAGGCAACAGTGTCAGTGTTGCCAGTTCCTGAAATATAAACGGCTACCCTCGTATTGTAATAATACATAGATTTCTGTTTGAAATATGTAAATGCGAAAATATACAATTTTCCAAATGAGTTCTTCAGCTCTGCAACGAAGTAAAACGGAAAAAAATTAGAGATCGATAAATAAAGAAATACATGAACAGACCAAAAAAGAAAAAAATCCCCTACAATTGACTTTGTCATCAAAGTCATAACATTTTCAACTCTCGATGGCATAAAGTTAGTCTAACGAGCAGCGTAAAGACATCAAACGTTTTAATGTTCATTATTTTTGAACGGCTTATATTTGCATGTGTTATGGACGGATTGAAAAAAGCGCACGAAAGTGAACCTTAAAAGTGCTCGAATTAAGAACCAGAATCCCGCTCCGATTCTAGATCGGCTTTAACGAGAATAGCACAATGGGTTTAGAGATTTATCTTATTAAAAATATCGCGAATAACAGAGCCAATTTACCTAACCGATCTTTATCTTATGTTTACCTAACGATCGCCGAACGAACTTCGACTTTTTTCGATATCACGTCCTGTATCTACGTCCTTGTTTAGCTCCCGGAAACCTGGCGGCGAATTAAAGGACATATGATCAAGGCATCGTTAGAACACCACTACCGAGAGAGTTTTAATTTCGATGATTAATTTTAATTTGTGAGAAAATAAACTGTTTAATTAAAATATGATCAAAAGGACCGATGGTTTTGAATCTTGCTTCTCTCCCCAACTGTTCACTATTAAATCGCTCTCGTATGCAAAAAAAAAAAAACGTTGGACCCGAATCTCTTTCGATGCGAGTGGACTTTGAGCTTTGCGATGATTTCGATCACAATGGGGAGCTTTTAAAGGATTAAACGAAAAAAAAAACCCGACCGATTCTAATTAAGTTAAATAATTGTAGTTAAATGTTATGGAACGCTTTCATTAGTAATGTCTCTTTGGAACGGTCATTTATTGAGTGGAACAGGGACGAGAGGTTTTAACAAAGGATTTATTTCAATGAAAAATTGTACGACAATTTAAACTAGTATTCCTAGTATTGTTTAATTAATTTGTTCTTGTTTCTAATACAGTTCAACAAATAACACACGCCCGCAAAAAAACTTTTTAAAAATTGTTTTAACTTAAGTCACTTTTTTTGTGTTTTTTCAGTGTTGTATTCGAAAACAAAAACCGTTTTTTTATATCAGAGGTTTTCTCACAAAAAAAAACAGATGTATTTTAGGAATAGTAAACTAAAAACAAAAGATCTCGAAACATATATTTTATTTTACGTTTTATTAAAGTCATAAGTAGAGCGGCGTCGAAAGTGGCAATACCATAGGCGGTACGGAAGAACGGGCAATTGGTGCGCAGTGAATGAGATCATTCACATCAAATAAAATACGGTTCACGGTTAGTGTTTACAGTAACTTCACACAAACATGTCGCGAAAGTCTGTGCCGTTTGCTACGTCGGTTAGAAAATACATAGCAGAATTTCACGATTTAAAGTGTGATGCATGTGCAGTATTGTGTTTGGTTTGTAATAAGCGACTTATAATACCGAAGAAAGACAATTGTAAAAAACATGTGAACAGTGCAATACATAAACTGAACAAAAGAAATGAAATACCTTATGCAACATTCGTTTATGATTTTTTATTTATGTTGACTGCATGTAATTTGCCGCTTCGTTTAATCAGCAAACGCCCTTTTCAAGTGTTCTGGAATAAATATCTGCCAAATTATAAATTACCTGCAAGAAGAACTTTACAGAAACATTTGCCGCGTTTAAGAGAGAGAGAGGCTTGAAAATATAGCAAGAAGAGAATTGCATAATAAAAATGTGTGGATTACTGTAGATGAGACTACTGATTTAAAAAAAAATAGTATAATAAACGTAATCGTACGTATTTTATCAGCCAACACATTTTCACAGCCCTATTTGTTAGCCTGTAAACGTATACAAGCATGTACTGCGGCAAATATTCGGCAAATAATAATGAACACCTTAAATAAATTTCACATTCATAGTACTCAAGTCTGCATGCTTGTAACAGATAGATGGTGCTGCTACTATGTTACTACTCGGACGTTTACTAAAAGTAACTTTTCCTAAATTAATACACATAACTTGTGTACTCCATGCTCTTCATTTAGTTGTTGAAAATGTTAGAAGTAGTTATAAAAACGTTGATCATTTGATTGTATCCACCAAACAAGTGTTTCTTAAATCCCCTAAACGACTTAAAGAATTTCATAAAACTTGTCCAGATATTTCGGAACCACCGGAACCCATTCTTACACGATGGGGCACGTGGCTAAATGCAGCTTTTTATTACCATAAGAATTTTTACAAAGTTAAATCCGTTATATCAAAATTTAGGCCAACCGAATCCCAAGCAATCAGAGACAGTCAACATCAATTTGAAAATCCCCAAATTCTGGAAGATCTGCATACAATATATAACAATTACCATCCATTAGTAGAAGCAATTACAAAACTTCAAAACGAAAACGATTCGCTGCCCTTAGACGCATCACTATGCATAGTGCAAAATGTGACCGCTCATTTGCATAGTTTAACTGACGCTGCTGGTGTACGAGCTCATCAAAAATTATTAAGTGTTTTAAAAAAAAATCCGGACTTGCATGTTTTACGAACTATTTATGACAAATGTGCAAATAGTGAGCCCTGGAATGATTTTGAACAACAGCTTCTTTCTGCTAAAATTACATCAATAGACGCCGAACGATCTTTTTCTCTATACAAAAACATTTTCTCGTCGCGAAGGACGTCATTTACAGAAGCAACCGTAGAGACGTATGCAATGATGCAGATGTACAGTTACTTCCACAACACATTACCAGGGTTATGAAATTACATATTACTAGGTAAGCACTAATTGTGTAAGAATAAGTCTAGACACGGCACTGCTACGGACACTTTCGCCGCAGTTTATAATTTACACTTAAACACCAACCGTGAACTGTATTGTATTTGATGTGAATGATCTCATTCACTGCGCACCAATTGCCCGTTCTACCGTACCGCCTATGGTATTGCCACTTTCGTCGCCGCTCTAGTCATAAGTAATCAAACACTTTTTATAAAAGCAACACACAATTAATAAAATTAGATGATCTTTTTCCAAGCGCGTGGGAATGACGAAGATTGTATAGATGGACGGATAATTTTAACAAGTGAGTTGGCGAAAGCATTGGCACAATTTTTAAACAAATAAGCAAGAGTAAATGTGTTTCTTCAGTAATTGCACCGGTACTGACATATCTAATAAATTTCTCTTTTGAAAAAGGAATTTTTCCTTCAAATCTTAAACTATCTACGATTCATCCAATATTTAAAAAAGGCGATAAAACTATCTAGAGAATTATAGGCCCATTAATTTACTAACAATTTTCGCCAAGATATACGAAAGTATTGTGAATAGGAGCGTAATGAATTATTTAATCCATTTCAATTTAGTTTCGTCTAACCAGCATGGTTTTGGCAGGGAAAGGGGTATCGATACGGCGCTCTTTGAGTACTCGAACACCATCCATCATCACTCATTGGACAACGGCCTGCCTTATCTTGGGATATTCATTGATCTATCAAGAGCATTCGAACCGGTCCATCATGATATTTTACTGCACAAACTGTCTCAATATGGTGTTAGGGGCATCGCTAACACATAGTTTGAATCTTATTTCACTAACCGTAAGCAGAGTGTCAGGATCAGTAACTGTCAGTCCAGCTACATTGGTATTAACAGAGGTGTACCCCAGGGATCTATCTTGGGATCCACACTATTTTTGGTCTACGTAAATGATCTTCTGAACATTCTACGAAATGTAGAACGAGTCGTTCTTTATGCGGACGATGTTAGTGTAGTTGTCAGGTCTTCAAATATTGGTGATATTTGTGATGTGACCAATGAAACATTCTATAAAATTAACGATTGGATGGTGTCCAACGAGTCAATTTTAAATAGGCAAAAAGCAAAATTGGTATACTTTCACAATAGGATTAAGCATATTTCCCATGTACAAATAAACAATGAGATCTTCGACCGTGATTCTTCTTCAAGAATCCTTGGTTTGGTATTTAGCGAAAACCTTAAATGGTCTGCACATATAGATGGAGTATGCAAAACTCTGGCTAAGGTATGTTTTACCCTTAAGCAGCTCCGTAGATTCTGTAATTTGAGTACCCTGCTTACTTTCTACCATGCTAATTTTGTTTCTTGCTTGAGATATGGTGTGATACACTGGGGAGTGTCGCCTGAGGTGGGCAGGGTGTTCCTTATGCAAAAACGGGACCTGAGAATTATCTTTGGGTTGAGTTATAGAGATTCCTGCAGAGAACATTTTCGAAGTAACTCGATATTAACTATTTATGATATTTACATGTTAGATCTCCTATGCTTCGTTTTTAGGAACAAAAACGCTTTTTCGAGTGGCAATGTGAATCACAAATATGATACACGAACTAATAATTATTTATTACCTGCCTCACACGCAAAATCTGTGTTCCAAAAAGGAACATGTTTTATGGGATGTAAATTACACAACAACTTACCACTTTGTATTAGAAATATCACAAACTCCTGTATTCTTAAAAGCAACCTGCTTACGATAAATTGTTATTGTATAAATGATTTTCTATGTCCAAGTCTATAACATCTTTTTTCGTATTGAGACGTGTTTCTAGCATGAATGTGTACTTGGTATGTACTGATTGCTATTTTCTTATACAGTGAATGACTAAAGTCTACATGCAGCGTCATATTGTCATGTTTCCCAGTCGATATGCATTTATTAAAAGAACTAATGATACAGTTTTTTTAGGAATTATATTTATTCATAAAATATAAAACATAAATTAATTCACTTCTTCTAAAACAAAAAAAAATCGCAAAACAACAAACAAATTGTAGGACGAAAGTCTACATACAGTTCAGTATTAATATTATATAATAACATTTAAATACAATGAGTATTTAAGCAATTTTTAATATTTGGTTGGCCTCCCATTATTGTCTATTACAGCTTGCAGACGCCGTGGCATTGATGAAACGAAACTAGTCATCTCCTCCTGGGTCAGTTTGCTCCACGCGTCTGTCAGTGCTTGCTTTAATGATTTGGCATCACTAATATGGCTCTGTCGAATTTTGCGCCCAAAAGCTCCCAAACATGCTCTATTGGATCTAAATCCGGGCTTTGGGGAGGTGTGTTGAGTTGCCTGGGCGCATAATAAAGAAGCCATTCCTTAACAACCAAAGCAGTATGCTTAGGGTCATTATCTTGCTGGAAAATCCAACCATCCCCAAGCCCTAAGCATTCCACAGATGGCTTCAAATTTTCTTCTAGTATGGTTTTGTACTGAAATCGGTCCATATTACCTTGAATAAATGCCATCTTTCCAGCGCCAGATGCAGCAATAGCTCCCCAAACCATAGCGTTACCCCCGCCATGCTTAACAGTTGGTATCAAATTTTTAAACTGCAAAGCAGCATTTTTTTTCCTCCCTATTTTAGCGCGACCGTCACTTCCAAAAACATTGAACTTGGATTCGTCCGTAAATAAAACTTTGGATCAGAAATCCATGTCTTTATTAATATGGGCACGTGCGAATTCCAAGCGGAGGCGGCGGGTTTTTCTAATATCAGTGGCTTTTTAAGCGGTGTTCTGCTAAGAAACCCATTGTCATTGAGTGCTCTTTTGACAGTTCTTGGGTGAACGCTCTTATTGGAGACGTGAGCAATGTGTTCGGATAATTTAGGTGCACTAACTCTGGGATTTTTACTGACTTCCCTTAAAATTAAACCAATATCCCTTCTAGAAAGCTTCTTTGGACGGCCTGATCGCGCTTTGCTCTTAAAAGAACCAGTATTGTTGTAGTTCTGAACAATTGTTTGTACTGTGGCTCGACTTAAATTTAATAATTTGGCGATTTCTCCATAAGATTTATTTTCCTGTCTGTATTTTAAGATTAATTTTCTAAGGTCAAACGAAATTTCTTTTCCCGATCCCATTATTTTCTACGTTCAACCAGCACATGAACAAAATTAAAACTAAAATGTGATTTGAAAGAAGTACAACTCACATGTAAACTAAAAAGAATGAATAGCGGTACTTTACAGTTACTTTTTCACTGCTTCCATTGTTTGTGTAAGCTGCATGTAGACTTTTGTCATAGATTTTTTTTAACAATTTGCAAGTTTTTACATTATAAAGCGAATGAAATAATCTAATTTTTATATTTTTACGTATAAAAGGGAAAATAAAAGGAAATTTGATTATTGGTATTTCTATTTATTGCAGATTTTTGGAAAACTAAATAAAAATGTAGTTGCATGTAGACTTTAGTCATTTATTGTATGTACTGTATGCACATTGTTTTAGAAATAAATTTTATTATTATTATTATCATCGTCGTCTAAAGCGTCTCCATTTCGTAATGACCTCAATGACATCATCCTGGTATACACAAGAAACAATAATGGTTGAATAACCATGTGTTCAGTAAATACAGTACAAGAACTTCTAGATAAAAACATTTCGGCAAAAGCTGATGCAAAAACACCACAATAAATTAAAGTATATTTTTCACTAACGCGAATTTGATTCGATGTGTACCGAAGCACAATAATTTAATAACAATTTAAAACCAGAACGAATTAATTACTAAATGGTCAGTGTTAGTATATATGTAGAAGCATGCCCTTACTGTCTTTTCCCTTAGATATCTGAAGTACCCTCTCACACCTATCGTATACTCACATACAATACAAAAATATGCTCTTCAAAATACAAAAGCTATTTTAGCAAACGTATAAGTGTACCTACCGCAGTTTACAAATGAATGGTCGTTTAATTCCTATAAATATACATGCGGGCCCTTCGAAAAGTTTGTCAAATTGTCTGTGTGTATGGTATCTATGAAGGTAACCACTTCGCTCCGTCGAGATCTCTTTACATATTTAGACACGCTACTCTGTTTTCTTTTTTTTTGTTACCTTTTTACTCGCTTCCGATGAACGATCATATGGGAGGAAGAAAGAGACTTCAGTGATGGATGGGGTATCTTTCTCTGTTCCCGTTCTTTCTGTAAATTCACGCTCAATAGGTTTTAATTGTTTACAAAAAAGAGAAGAGAGAATCGTCTCCCGCAATCATCTTCACCATTCTTTGCCGCTTTCCATTATTTTCTTTTCCTTTCGAGGACTACGTAACAAATTTACTAAATTTTAATTTTATTGGTTGTATTATGCTTGAGCCTTACACCTGGCCGACTGGCATCGTAAACCTGGAATGTCTTAAAGTATTTGGAAAAGAAACACCTTGGCACACGACTATAAAATAACAATAAAAGTTTCAGTGGTCCCGCTGACATCTTTGGTACAAATAATTTACTTCGAAGATTAGAAATTCCAATCGACATAAATTCAATTCTTCATTAATAATTTTTAAGTTAAACAAACAGATGTAAGAGAGCGGTCTTTAAATGTAAATTACTACGAGTTAAAGTCGAAGATTATATGCAGGTTTTATTACGCACCCGTGGCTTTTCTAAAGGAAATATTCTGTCAATTAACGAACGCGGCCTTAAGTTTTAAAAGCAGCTACTAGAGAGCTTCGTCACAAATTTATTACATAAAATAAAAAGTTCTCAAGATTACTTTGATAATATACAAATTGTATCTAATATATCTTACATTTAATTAATAATTCTTATAGGAACGAAACGAAATATTGAATAACGGTAATTTTCGTGTTATGGGGAACACTTGAAATTTATGGGGCGTCGTCCTCGGTGATTGGAAAAACGTATTTATTGTCGACCGATCCATTGTGATCGCGAGAGACTTAGATATTTAAAAAAAATAACTGCTTTCCGCCGGCTAAAGTTAAAATCATGAATTTTTGCCGATCACGTGATCACCGTCGTATGAAATAAGATGACAGAAAGTGAGGATGTCAAATTAAATGGTATATGGTAATATTGATGGAGCCTGTGGTTGATTAACTTAATCACAGAATGTCGATATATAACCCCGTTCCACATTAATTTTCGTGCAAGCAAGTGTTCTGGAATAAATATCTGCCAAATTATAAATTACCTGCAAGGAGAACTTTACAGAAACATTTGCCGCGTTTAAGAGAGAGAGAGGCTTGAAAATATAGCAAGAAGAGAATTGCATAATAAAAATGTGTGGATTACTGTAGATGAGACTACTAATTTAAAAAAAAATAGTATAATAAACGTAATCGTACGTATTTTATCAGCCAACACATTTTCACAGCCCTATTTGTTAGCCTGTAAACGTATACAAGCATGTACTGCGGCAAATATTCGGCAAATAATAATGAACACCTTAAATAAATTTCACATTCATAGTACTCAAGTCTGCATGCTTGTAACAGATAGATGGTGCTGCTACTATGTTACTACTCGGACGTTTACTAAAAGTAACTGTTCCTAAATTAATACACATAACTTGTGTACTCCATGCTCTTCATTTAGTTGCTGAAAATGTTAGAAGTAGTTATAAAAACGTTGATCATTTGATTGGATCCACCAAACAAGTGTTTCTTAAATACCCTAAACGACTTAAAGAATTTCATAAAACTTGTCCAGATATTTCGGAACCACCGGAACCCATTCTTACACGATGGGGCACGTGGCTAAATGCAGCTTTTTATTACCATAAGAATTTTCACAAAGTTAAATCCGTTATATCAAAATTTAGGCCAACCGAATCCCAAGCAATCAGAGACAGTCAACATCAATTTGAAAATCCCCAAATTCTGGAAGATCTGCATACAATATACAACAATTACCATCCATTAGTAGAAGCAATTACAAAACTTCAAAACGAAAACGATTCGCTGCCCTTAGACGTATCACTATGCATAGTGCAAAATGTGACCGCTCATTTGCATAGTTTAACTGACGCTGCTGGTGTACGAGCTCATCAAAAATTATTAAGTGTTTTAAAAAAAGAAATCCGGACTTGCATGTTTTACGAACTATTTATGACAAATGTGCAAATAGTGAGCCCTGGAATGATTTTGAACAACAGCAGCTTCTTTCTGCCAAAATTACATCAATAGACGCCGAACGATCTTTTTCTCTATACAAAAACATTTTCTCGTCGCGAAGGACGTCATTTACAGAAGCAACCGTAGAGACGTATGCAATGATGCAGATGTACAGTTACTTCCACAACACATTACCAGGGTTATGAAATTACATATCACTAGGTAAGCACTAATTGTGTAAGAATAAGTCTAGACACGGCACTGCTACGGACACTTTCGCCGCAGTTTATAATTTACACTTAACACCAGCCGTGCACCGTATTGTATTTGATGTGAATGATCTCATTCACTATGCACCAATTGCCCGTTCTACCGTACCGCCTATGGTATTGCCACTTTCGTCGTCGCTCTATACATCATTTTAACGATAATACGAACGTTATACAGAGTTTTCGCAAATGAAACAAATGATTTAGAAGAAGTGAATTAAACTGTAATAAAGTACAACATCGTATCTATTTTGATCTATTCGTTGTTTGAGTTTATAGGTTAATTTGTTGTATAATCTAATACGCTGCAGTCATAACCTCACATTCACATGTTAAACTTTTAAATTAAGCTCCCCAAACTTTTTTCTCGGAGTGTAAAACGATCGTGCTGCTTGACTGGCCAAATTGAATTGGTTATAGTACAGTAACGCAGTTTCAGCTTCTTTCCTGTGCTTGATATTAAACATTGTTCGAACATAATACACTTTAATTACCAGATGCTATAAATAACAACGCCAACTAGGGTTTTCTGTATTTCGTTTAACTATTAATTCTTTCTAAATAACATTTCGATTCAAATATTTACGAGGTAATATAATTTAAAGACGTAATCCACGGACCACGATTAAAAAATAAGCTCGACCTAAAATGGTATGTACACAGTCTCATGTATTTTCATTTTCACATCGCGATCGTTTATTAAAAACCTATGCATTCTCTTGGTCCAATAAACATTAATTAGTAAATAATTCACAATCTAAGCTATCCGCGACACGTCGCTCATTTGTCCTTAATTTGAAATTTTAAATTTAACGGCCGTGCCGTCCAGGTCATTTCGATTGAATAATATGCCAGCGCAGGATCGATGCAGGACCCCTTAAAAGGACATCGTCCGGTGAACGTAGGACGGAATGCGAGCAGGACTGTTCGTCAAGCGACAACTAAACACCCCCTAATTAAAGACACGCAGCCTTTTTAATTACAAGCCCAAAAACATGATTAATATTTGAAGAAACACATGTCAGTTTAGCGCTGCATTCCTCCTAATGAGGCAGCGCTTCTGGCATTCTACCGGGACATTAGTTAGGCCCATATCCGGTAAGTCAGAACCACCAAAGTTATATGACACCATTATGTATACGCACACAGATACAATGCATATTCTCTGTCACACACAAACTGGAGAACGACAGTAGCAAACATCTTATATATTCACCCTTTTTGGCCCTAGAACAACAGTAGCAAACGTTTTATATATTCACCCTTTTGGATCCTATAATTAATAGAAACAGAAGTCTGAACGTAAAGTAAAAGATTGACAGTTAAGTATCTTGATAAATATCAGGTGTTTATATTGAAAAAGACATTACTCTATAAGTTACAATATCGTAAACGTTAGTTTGATACACGCTGAGAAAGTACGAGTATATTACTTTTTAATCTATCATCTGTTAGCTGCTTGAACATAAATTACGAACTTTAATAATAATAATAATAATCACTAAATAAACAGAGAAACTACAAAGTAATTTAATTGGGTTAATGAAAGTACTAGAAATTTATAAAATATCTAGCAACTAAATGAAACATAATAGTCAGTAACGGGTGGCGCAAAAGTAATGTCATAATTTGAACTGGCTCCCACTTTATAAATGAAAAAAAAAAGAACTCTGTTTTCATAAAAAGTTTGTTTGAAAGTATCACATTGATGACATTAATTGGAAAAAATTATATCGTTCAAATGGTCACCTCCCGAGTTGATGCATAGTTACGCTCGTTTTACGGCATTTTGAATTGTTGCTCGCAAAACATCTGGCTCCAAATTTGCGATTTCTTCTTCAATGCTAACTTTTAAGACTTGCAAGGTTCGTGGTTTATTGTGGTAAACGCGAGATTTTAAAAAGGCCCGAAGGCAGAAGTTTGGTGCTGTTAGACCTGGTGATCTGGACGGCCTGTTCGAATCTCCAAAACGGGAAATCACTCTACCTTGAAATTGGTGTCTCAAAATCTCCATCGATGCCCGAGTTTTGTGAGAGGTTGCTCCGTCCTGTTGAAACCAACAATGATCGAGACCCAATGCAGCAACTTGCGGCAAAAAAACTAGTTTAGCATCTGCCTGTAACGCTTACCATTTGCGACTACGGTGGTGCCATCGGCTTCTTCCAAAAAAATGAGAGCCAATCACTTTTTCACGGTAAATGCTCTGCACCAAATAGTCATTTTGAGGGTATGCAATGGCTCTTCATGCATTTCATGTGGATCCTCTGTGCCCCAGAAACGTAAATTTTCTTTGTTAACATAACCACTTGGGGCTTCGTCGCTCATTATGATTTTTGATACGAAATCATCCTCTTCTTGCACCAAGTTTAACAGAGTATGGCAGTAAGTTAACCTTCTCCGACGGTCAGAAGGCAGCAATTCGCAAACAGTTTGCACATTGTAGGGAAACATTTTCAAATTTTTCACCAAAATTCCTTGTAACGAACGTCTGCTGATGCCTAATTGTGTACATCGTCGTCGCGTTGATGTTTGTGGATTCTCTCTGACGCCGTCGGCAACAGCAGCGATGTTCTCGGTTGAACGAGCAATACGAGGCCGACCACTACTTGCGACATCTGAAGTGGACCCCGACGTGGAACGCGACGATGAAGAAAACAACGACGAAATTCACGCTGCGCTAAAACAACAGACTGAAAATTTGTCAACAATTGTCCACAATTCCACTCAATTCGAAAAATACAGCTACATTTTCTTCTTTACAGATTGGGATTTTCTGAGAACTACGGGTGTGTCCTCATCATCAAAGACCCAAACTTTGTTTTGAGCTTTGGTCGGCACATCGTAATAGTACAGCCAAGTCTCGTCACGTGTCACGATGTTGTTCACATACCGAGATTGTCCCTTATCAAACATTTTAGCATCTCACGGTACCAAGTCACACGTCGTGTTGTCCGCTTTTCAGTCGATGCGGCACCCAGAGAGAACAGAGTTTCTTTACGTGCAAATGATTATGTAGAATCGAACGAATTGCTGGCGCATTTAGGCCTGAAGTACCCTCTATCTGTTGGTAGGTCACTCGCCTGTCCTCGCCAAGCATTTTCCTCACAGTAGTAACGTCTTCCTCCGTAACTGACGTTCGTGGCCTTCCCGACCTCTCAGCATCCTCCACAGTTAAATTTCCACTTTGGAATTCTCTATACCACCTGAATATCGTTGTGCGATGCGGACATACAATCACCTAGTGCAAGAGTCATTTCTTCGAAGCATTGGTCTATATTTAAACCACGCAGGGAATTATAACGCAAAACTGCCCTTATCTCATTTCGTGGCCACGATGCCATCGCAAGCACTTTACACTCTCACTACTAATGAATAACTGAGCCCATCGACATGGCGCACCAGCTACTATGCACGTATGAACATGTCTCAACATGCAGCAACAAGCGGCTTCCTACGATTCATTGTTGCGTCATATTGCAAAACTTTCCTAGTACCCTTTGTATCTGTTAACGACAAGTAAATTATGATTCACGGTAAACAACTTAAAATTAATTTTAAAATGGAAAACTTTATTAATTGAATGTAGGAATACATCTAATATACAAGGACAACAAATATTCAATTAAGAATCAAAATAATTAATTAAAGTTATTAAGATTAACTTATTATAATCAATAATTTTTCTAGTTTCCCCGTTACATATTGCATACCATCTGGGTGACAAGCCGAAAATTTTCACCCCAAACTTATCACCATACTTAGTTAGCGTTACAGTCATCATAATCATTTAGTTTCGGTTCCGCATCATGAGCATCTAATAGTCTAACTGCTAAATCTGACTTATGTTCCGAGACGATTGATTTACTCTTACCCCCAACTGGAAGTCTGCCAACGGGTGTGTTGCCACCATCTCTTCTTCCTTATTATGTTATAGTTCCCCTTCATATAAAGTTTCACTGCGTACGAACTGGGAAAAATTCCAGTCCCCATGCTATTATCACTATTAACAATACTCTACCCCGACCAGACAAAATTCTTTCTAACTGGATGATTGGAGGATCAAAATTATGTGGATGTTTTGATACAATTTGCACTATTGCATTTGTCGCACAATATTTAAACAACATTTATGTTTTAGTATTTTTTTTTAGTTTCGATTTTTAATTTTAGTTTTAAGTTTTTTTAAATACAGGCGCCCCTTTTTTATTTTCCTATGTGAATAGTAGTTAAACCAGCAGTAGCTCAGAAATTTGAAGATTATTTGATAGCATTTTCAGATTATGTTGTCAATTTTTTGAGGTACGGGGTGCGGCTAAAGTAACTACATGATTTGTTTTTTAAATAAATATTGAATGGAATGAAAAAAACAAAAAAACGAATGATAAAAATAAAGTTTATTTTATATATTTTTTTAACATTAATTATGAAAAATAATGTCAGTTAAATGAAAACCTTTTTCTCTAACGCAAGAATGTGCTTTTTTTATAGCATTTTCCATAACTTTGTTGAGTGTTTCTTGTGGTATACGATCAATTTCTTCTTGAATGTTGTCCTTTAGTTGCTGTAAGGTTTGGGGCTTATTCACATAAACTTTGTCTTTGAGATAGCCCCACAAGAAAAAATCTGGTGAAGTCAAATCAGACGACCATGGTGGCCATCTCGAATCGCCGTTTTTAGAAATTATCCGATTTGGAAATTGTTGTCTCAATAACTCCATCGTTGCACAGGCTGTATGGGATGTTGCACCATCTTGTTGAAACCATATGTTTCCGTTTGGTGACAATTGCGGAAATAAAAAATTTTGAAGCATTACTATGTAACGTTCTCCATTTATTGTTTGACTTACACCTCGATCGTTTTAAAAAAAAATAAACCGTACATTTTTTCGGCGGTAATACCACAACCAAATATTGGGTTGGCAACTAAGTACTTTCGGTTTTCTAGTATAAAATAAAACACTTTTTTTTAAAACAAAGAATAGTTTTTAATCAATTATATATTTTCCATTTTGCTCAATGACCATTTGCCATCTTTCTTTCAGCTGCATGATTCAGCGCTCATAAAGTTTCTGGTCCTTATCAGCAAAAAACTGAACCAGGTGTGAGTGAAGATCATCGTCATTTGTGAAAGTTTTACCATTCAAAGAATTCTGCAAACTTTGAAATAAATGGTAATCAGATGGTGCTAGATCAGGGCTGTATGGGGGATGTGGCATCACTTCCCAGTCAAGCTCCAATAGTTTCCCACTAGTTGCCAAAGATGTGTGAGGCCCTGCATTATCTTGGTGGAAAACTACACCTTTCCGATTTGACAATTCTGGCCGTTTTTCTTTGATTGCTTCATCCAGTTTTATTAATTGTTGACAGTAACACCTTTGTAATCCCACCAAACTGACAGCATGATCTTTTTTGGATGCAATTCAGCTTTCGATGTGGTTTGAGCTGGTTTATCGTGCTTGCTCCATGATCGTTTTCAAACTATGTTACTGTACAGGACCAATTTTTCTGATTCTTTTTAAGAAAGGGTCGGTTTCATTTCGTCTAAGGTGCATATCGCAAAAGTTGATTCTTTGTGTTAAATGAATTTCTTTCAATTCGTGAGGTACCCAAATATCAAGCTTCTTAACTAGCCCAAGACATTTTAAATGTTTTTCAATTGTTGTGTGCGATACATGTAGCCTCTCCGCAACCTCTCGAACAGTTATGTGACGATCCTCTTCAATTATGACTTTGATTTGGTCATCATCAACTTTAGTAGGCCGACCAGAACGTTGCTCATCTTTGAGGGAAAAATCTCCAGGACGGAATTTTTCCTACCAATTCTGACACGTGAGCTCTGTTAAGCAATTAGCACCATAAACTTCACATATGTATCTTTTTGTGAGCCGCAGCAGCTTTTTCTCCTTTACGGAAATAAAATAGTAAAATATGTCGAAAATGTTCGTTTCTGCACTCCATTTAAAATTAACCCACAACTAATAGCTTTAATAAAAATCACGCACTACTTGCTTCTGAAGTTACGTGAATGTGACTAGTATCACGCGACAAACGGTAAGGTACAGCACTAACATACGTTATATAAAAAATAAAGCAACGCTCTCTATCAGTAAAAACCGAAAGTACTTAGTTGCCAACCCAATAGTAACACGAATTGTGTGTAAAGATTTTAGGAATTTTGTAATCCCCAAAAATCCGTTGTTTTTATTTACGAAACCGTTCATGTGAAAATGCGCTTCGTCGGTCATCATTTAATTTGACAAAAAGTTTTCATTCAAGAATTGAAAATTGTCGAAATTTTAGTCTCAAATATCTTCATAACCACTAAAGATAGAACAAATCCTAAAATAGCATCTGGTGGATATTTTCACAAAGAATTTAGCAATCTCAATCAAAAAGGCTAATGGCACAACAATAAATGGTATTCGTAGTTAGCTGTAACGCCGTTAAAACACTTATTTCTTTTCTGATTTCGAGTTCGCTTCTCTTAGCCGAAGAAGAAAGTTTGTGGCAAGTTTCTTGCCTTCTCTTCTTTATAATATTATCGATTTACAAATTAGATTTTCTTTTGTTTCTGCATACATTAACTAGGCATTTACTTATTTCAATTTTATCTCAATAATTTAAGGTAAGGTAATTTTGATGGAGCCTGTGGTTGATTAACTTAATCACTGAAGATTGAAAGCCAAAACGCACACTGTGCTTGGAGCCTGTGATTGATTAACTTAATCACTGAAGATTGAAAGCCAAAACGCACACTGTGCTTAGAGCCTGTGATTGATTAACTTAATCACCGAAGGTTGAAAGCCAAAACGCACAGTGTGCGTTTTTGCTGATTATGACAACTTAGTTGTCGAAATACGTATACAGAACACGAAAATTATTGTGGAAAGGGGTTATATTAACCATAAAATTTCGCATACATCTGATGGGAAGGTAGATACGTATTTACTACAATTTAAATCATGAACTAGCAGCAATATCAAAAGCTGCTAAGTATGTTTGTAATCCATCGAAATTCGGTCCACTTGTTTGAACTTAACATCTGGGTGGTCGTTTATTTGATTCTTTTTGTCGGAGAGTGCATTCAGTTAACACAATTTTGGAACCGTTTAACAGGTTATTTTACGAGTTAAAGAACTCAGTGATTCCTCGCTTATTTGGTGGTGTCTCTGTTTTTGTTGAACCGTTTCCTCTTCTTCATTAGTTTCTTAATCAATTTCATTAAACGTGAGTATTCTCCAATACTTTTGGCGGCCACTAATACGGACGACGGAAAGAATTCTTTCGATCATTAATAATGGCCCGTTAGCCTTTTCGAGATAGTTTATAAGTTTTATTTGGATATTTTCAGGTATGCAATGAAATTTGTCTCATATTGCTCATAGTATATTGGAATATAAAGATGTACATACATATATGTACCGAGAAAATAAATAAATCTTACGTAATACGAACAACCAAGTGGAATAAGGAAAACCTTAGCTCCTTAAAAACCGCTGTAAATAACGATAAAGTACATTTAAAGTAATACAGGGTGTTTCAAAAAGAATATACGTATTTCGAATGCATATATTTATTAAACTTTAAGACATACGAATGTGAAACTTTACACATATATTTACGAACCTCTCAAGTTCAGATTACGAATGTTCAATATGTCCTCCATCAGCGACACCAACAATATCACATGGATACTCAAATTCCTCCCATACTCGGGCAAGCATGTCCTTCGTTACTGATGTTATGGCAGTACGGGTCCGGTTCTTCAACTCTTCCAAGTTCTGTGGGAGTGGTGGTACACAAACGTTGTCTTTAACGAAACCCCACAGGAAGAAGTCACAGGGTGTCAAATCTGGTGATCGTGGAGCCCAGCTGAGACATGTTAAGTCACCAGCTCCTTGACAACCAATCCAACGGTTCGGTAGAGTTTCATTCAGATATTCACGCACTTGGCGACCCCAGTGAGGGGGTGCCTCGTCTTGTTCAAAAATGAAGTTGTCTTCGTGCAGCCTCGGAAACAACCAGTTTTGTAACATAGCGAGATACTGCTGACCATTAACCGTGTTTCAATCAAAGACGAATGGGCCGTAAACAGATGATCGGGATATCGCACAAAACACATTGATTTTAGGCGAATCTTGTACATGTTTAATGGCTGCATGTGGGTTTTGTAAACGGCAAATTAGAACATTGTGTTTGTTTACCAGAGTATTAACATGGACAGTCGTTTCATCATTGAACACGATACGTTTTGCGAAGGTGTTATCATTGTCAATAGCATCATGAATCTCATTACAAAATGCCACACATTTCCGTCTGTCATCAGGACGCAGAGCTTGTATAAACTGTAATTTGTACGGCTTCATAACCAACCGACGTCTCAAAACATGCCAAATTGTTGTAACTCCCGACTGCTACGACGAGTTGATTTTGAAGGATTACGTTGGAAAGCAGTTTGAATTCGTGCAACATTTTCTTCAGAAACACGAGGGCGGTCAGCACTCTTTCCTTTACATGCACATCCTGTATCTACAAACTGTCGATATCTGCGAATGTTCCAACCATTCGAAGGATCAATTTTGTAGCTCAACCTGAAACGTCTTTGCAGAAGACAACTGACATCTAGGGGCTATTAAATAAACTAGACTATGTATTCGTTTCTCCACTAGCCGAGCCGAGGTGTAGCGATCGATAGTTGGGACAAAATAATACTTTGTAATACGTATATTCTTTTTGAAACACGCTGTACTTCTTTTCTTAGAAAATTAACTTTCATAGAACCAACTTAATTAGCCAAAACAATATGTATATGCTATTCAACCATAATTATTAAACAATATACAGTCAGATTGCTATTTTATTTATTAAAAAAAATTGTATCTGATAACTCTTTAAAAAGATTTAGATGTAAATCTTGTCTAAAACTGAAAATCTCAGTTACCGAAAACTTTTTAAACCAAAATATGGATTATAAAGCCTATGTTTAAAGAGAATCATCTTTGAATGTGAAAATAAAATCAAATTAACTGTCGTTGACCTACATATATAACTTTTGATTTCATATATTTACAACAACAGATATTTACAACACGCATTTATAATACATAGAGTTAAATAATTCTAAAAACAATTATATTCTAGAATAACAGTTTCAGTGCGTCAGACAGTAGCAGTAGTTGAAACCTGAAGATGTCCCATACGAGTGGGTAGTGACGCGGTTCCAGCCCGGAAGCCCAAAAGAAGATGAAAAGGATGGAAGAAGTATGGACCACGACCGCGGAAGTCTACGTACCAGATATAAAGCATATGTTTCAAGTTTAAAGACGCCACATTATTTAGTATTTGTTTGGCGGCCATCAATAATGAACGTTTTCAGTGAATTTGTAAAAATGGAGAAAATTGGTCATCGTTACGTGATACAATACTTTTATTCGAAAGGATTCAGGCCAACCGATATAAAAGCTGAACTGGATTCTACACTGGGTGAGTCTGCTCCTTCGTTTGCAACAGTGAAATATTAGGTAGCACGTACGAGGTCGTACAAGCTATTAAGATGAGTATCGCAGTAGTCGATCAAATGAGGTGATGACTCCAGAAATTGTGAAGAAAATCCACAAAACAGTACTGGATGATCGCCGACTGAAAGTGCACGAGCCAGCAGACATAGTAGGCATTTTAAAAAGTGCGGTACATCGCAAATTATCTGAAAATTTGGACATGAGAAAGCTGTGTGTAAGATGGGTGCCGCGTTTGCTCACATTCGAGCAAAAACAATGTCGTGAAGATATTTCAATTGTTGTTTAGCGAATTTTCACAGCAATAAAGCAGAATTTTTGCGCCGTTTCATAATCATGGATGAAACATGGGTCCATCACTTCACACTCGAAGAGAACCGGCTTCAAAGAAAACGAAGACAGGTTCATCTGCAGGCAAGGTTATGGCACTGGTTTTTTGGGATGCGCGTGGAATAATTTTCATTGACTATCTTGAAAAAGAGAAACTATCAACGGCGAGTATTATGCGAACTTATTGCAACGTTCGAGTGAAGAAATCAAGCAAAAAACGGCCGCATTTGGCTAAGAAGAAAGTGTTCTTTCATCAAGACAATGCGCCAACTCACACATCCGTTATTGCGATGGCCAAAATTAATGAATTAAAGTTTGAGTTGCTACCTCATGCACCCTATTCGCCAGATTTAGCCTCCTCGGATTATTTGCTGTTCACAAACTTGAAAAAATGGCTCTGCGATCAAAGATTTTCCAACGATGAAGAACTGATGTCTGTAGTTAATGGCTATTTTGAGGAGCAAGACAGTTCTTGTTATAAAAAAGGTATTGAGCTTATTGAACATCGCTGTGAAGAGTGTATAGAGCTGAAAGGAGATTATGTTGAAAGTTAAATATATTTCTTTCCAAAATTTTTGTGTTTTCTTTGTTGGGTCGCGTACTTCTGGGACCACCCTCGTATTTTGTTTAAAGACGTCCTTGTTAATTTCCAATTTAGCTTGAAACTTCAACGAAAATCGTTCGTTGCATCTGTCTTTACACGTATATGAAACTCCCGAAAATAAAATAAAAAGTGAAACTAGACTCTCGCTTCGGTCCGACGAAAATCTTCGAATTTTTTAAGTCACTCTCAATTTGTTTAAAACTATACACCCGTCCATAACACAAAACACATGTGTGCGTTTCTTTTTCGCAAATTTCAAGCCCTCGTTCCCGAGTCTGTAAAGACGAGTCGACTTGACTAATATCCTCTCACATAAAATGCAGATGCAAGTGCTAATTAGATATTAAATTTCTTCCTCCAGTCTAATTACTAACATACCATCGTTGGAATCGTATTCTGTAGCGTCTCGTTCTTCATTTTGTACCAATTACGTTCTTGTAAACCATATAAATACGAGTTAAAAGAAAGAACAGTGAAAAAAAAAAACCGAAACCAATATTTCATTTCATTAACTCCTTGTGTGCACGAAGGTATCTGATTACAGGATTTAATTACGAGATTTTCTCTGTTTAAAAGGCTTGAATATCTTCAGTAAGTGCAGACTTGCAATAATATTCGTAATTTGTCTGTTAAATAAGTAGTGTTTAATGTTAATTAAGCTGTTACAAACATGAATCTTATACATTACGCATTAAAAATGTAGGAATAATAGATGTGTTAACATGCTTGTTTTTGTTCTCGTTCCTCGTAATTGATTTTAGTTCTTTCATATCATTCTCTTTATAATTTTTAGTTCGATTTTAATATTGTTGTGCAAGAAAAAAATTACTGTTATATTGAAGGCTAATTTAATTACACAGGCCAACTATGAAAAAACTTTTTTTATAAATTAGACTCCCCTTTATGTTTTTTGACTTGCTGAATCCGAAAATGAACTTTAAAATACCACATGATGTAAAGTTTCTTCGCAAAGTGGATTCAAAAAATTTCCTCGTTCTATGTGTGAATGAGATTGTAGGGCACGAGAACAGCACTGGACACGAATAGCATGGCCATCAAGAGAGCATTTAGAACCTGGGAGCAAGAATGTTCTGCGTATAAGTTTGGCGAATCCTCGAAAAATACTGCTTCCAACACTGCACATAAAATTGGGCCTAATGAAGCAACTTGTTAAGGCTCTATCAAAGTCAGAACCTTGATTTCAATATTTGTGTCAGAAATTTCCTGGTTTGTCAGAGGACATATCTGTTGGCCCTCACATTCGAAAACCTAAGCAAGACCCTATTTTCGAAAATGCGATGAACTTGAAAGAAAGAGCAGCATCGAGTGCATTTAAACAAGTTGTTTTGAAGTTTCTAGTTGAATTTGATGGAGCCTGTGGTTGATTAACTTAATCAATAAGGTTGATATATAACCCCTTTCCACATTAACTTTTGTAATTCTGTATAGGCATTTCGACAACTAAGTTGTCATCATCAGCAGATAATTGCAAAGTGTCGCACCTGGTAAACCACGGCGAAAAATACCTGTACGAAAACAAACTCCGTACGCGATCTGTACCGCTGAAAACCAAGATGTACACTGATTGTACATCTGAGTGTACATCTTGGTTTTCAGCGGTATAGATCGCGTACGGAGTTTGTTTTCGTACAGGTATTTTTCGCCGTGGTTTACCAGGTGCGACACTTTGCAATTATCAGCTGATGATGACAACTTAGTTGTCGAAATGCGTATACGGAATTACAAAAGTTAATGTGAAAAGGGGTTATATATCAACCTCAGTGGTTGAAGTTTCTAGGAAATCAGAAAGACCCTAATTACGAAAATATAGTTCAAAACATGTTGAAAACATTTTGAGAACTTGGATGTAACATGAGTGTGAAGGTGCATTTTTTACACTCGCATTTAAATTTTTTCCCTGACAATCTTGGAGCTGTAAGTGAGGAACAAGGGGAGCGTTTCCACCAAGATATAAAGGAGATGGAGAAACGGTATCAGGGTCGTTCGAATGTGAACATGATGGGAGATTACTGTTGGACCTTTCTACGAGCAACTCCAGAAGCATCATATAAAAGGAAAAGTTACACTCGAACTTTTACCTCGAAGAGGTTAATTGTGATGGAGCCTGTGGTTGATTAACTTGTTCACTGAAGATCGATATATAAACCCTTGCCACATTAATTTTAGTATTTTGTATACGTATTTCGACAACTAAGTTGTCGTCATCAGCAGATAATTAAACAGTGTCGCACCTGGAAAACTACGGTAAAAATACCCGTACGAAAACAAATTTCGCATGCGATCCGTACCGCTGAAACCCAAAACGTACAGTGTACGTTTTGACTTGGGAAACGATTTTCATCGAACGAAGAGACCAGATTCTCACCTCAGGGATGGAATCCATAAATTAGATCACTGGAAGGAGTGTACTGAAGTTGAGGGAGGTTATATTGAATAACAAAATGTATTTCAAACCACAAAATCGTGTTTTTCTTATTGAATGATAAAACTTATTGAACAACCTCGTCAAATTTAACAAAACTACTTACATAAAGTAAAAAGTTTACGAAGAATTGTCTTTCCGTTTTCTATATGATATTTCCCCATATCTTACTTGAGGAATTTTCTTCTCTTCTTGACTAACAATGTCTGCCACATCGTCTTTTTAAACAAAGGCTTAAACACCGTCATTAGACAGTGTTGATGTGTTAATGTGTATAGTGTTATAGTAAGTGCTAACACTCGATCCATAATAAAAGACTGACGTTCCAGCAAAATTTATGTTATACGTTTATATCTACATATACCCTGTAACACAACAAAGTTAAGTATCCCATAAGTACTGCAAAGGTGATGACAATATTTACGAATGCTGGTACACATTCATACCATTAGAATTGTTTATGTTTAATTAGGGTATATAGAGCAAGAACTGCCTCCGTATACACTATCGCTCATAAGTATTTAGTCACCCGCATTTAACCCGCAAATTGTAACAAAAATGAAAATCGAAATACTAATATCTCCTTATTATTTACAAATATGAAAAATATATATTTTTACATCTAAAATAAATTGTTCTATAATATATTTATCTAAATTTTAGACTCGTCTATATGCCCTCTTTTATTTTTAATCACTGCAGCACACAATAGAGGCATTCTTTCGATTAGTTTTCGGAATGTCCCAGTTTTTATTTTATCCCATTCCTCTTGCAGGTTTTTCCACATATTAACAGCAGATGTGGGGCCGATTTTGTCACCTCTCGGTCAAGCTCTTCCCACAGCAACTCGATGGGATTTAAATCGTGACTCTGGGCTGGCCACGCCATAATTATGACTCGAAATTTTAATTCCAGAGCGGATTGCGTTTTCCTCTAATATGCGCTTAAACTGTTTTTTTAGTATACCTTTGATTTTTACGAGCTCGCCCACATTTGATCCAGAAAAGCAACGCCATATCATGAGTAAATCTCCACCGTGCTTAACAGTAGGGACTATACATTCTTCCCGGGCACGATCACCCACAGACCTCCTCACAAAAATACGTCTTCGTTAACCGAAAATCACGAATTTGGATTCATCAGTCCACAATACTTTATTCCAGTCTTCTATGGTCAAATTTTGGTGATCGCGTGCCCACTTTAAACGTTTTTGCTTGTTTTGTTTGCGTAGAAGCGGCTTCCGCATTGCAATTCGTCCTTGAAGACCGGCATCTTTTAATCGCCGTTTAACTGGGGAAACTCTTATGGGTTCTCGATGAACATCATTCATTTCTGCTGTGATTTCTGGGTCTGTTTTTCGTCTATTTCTCTTGCTTGTTACCACCATTGCAAGATCTTCTACTGAGGTTGTTGCCCTTGGTCTGCCTTTTCGAGTTCTGCTCAACATACTTCCACATTCGCGGTGTTTTCTGATGATATAACCCAAGGTGGACTGATTTAATTTAAGTTCTGCGGCAATTTCGCGGTTGCTTTTGCCAGTTTTATGGTATGCGATTTTAAGCGATTGTGCTTCTACACCTGATTCTTTCTGTCTAGGTATTTCTAACCGATTGAACTTCTTCGAAACACAGGATGTTATAGGGTTGGCAACTAAGTACTTTCGGTTTTGTAGTATAAAATAAAATACTTTTTTTTAAACAAAGAATAGTTTTTAATCAATTATATATTTTCCATTTTGCTCGATGACCTTTTGCCATTTTCCTTTCAGCTGCATGATTCCGCGCTCATAAAATTTCTGGTCCTTATCAGCAAAAAACTGAACCAGGTGCGAGTGAAGGTCATCGTCATTTGTGAAAGTTTTACCATTCAAAGAATTCTGCAAACTTCGAAATAAATGGTAATCAGATGGTGCTAGATCAGGGCTGTATGGGGGATGTGGCATCACTTCCCAGCCAAGCTTCAATAGTTTCCCACGAGTTGCCAAAGATTTGTGAGGCCTTGCATTATCTTGGTGGAAAACTACACCTTTCCGATTTGACAATTCTGGCCGTTTTTCTTCGATTACTTCATCCAGTTTTATTAATTGTTGACAGTAAACATCAGAATTGATCGTTTGGTTCCTTGGAAGCAGCTCAAAAAACACAACACCTTTGTAATCCCACCAAACTGACAGCATGATCTTTTTTGGACGCAATTCAGCTTTCGATGTGGTTTGATCTGGTTTATCGTGTTTGCTACATGATCGTTTTCGAACTATGTTACTGTACAGGACCCATTTTTCATCACCAGTAATGATTCTTTTTAAGAAAGGGTCAGTTTCATTTCGTCTAAGGTGCATATCGCAAAAGTTGATTCTTTGTGTTAAATGAATTTCTTTCAATTCGTGAGGTACCCAAATATCAAGCTTCTTAACTAGCCCAAGACATTTTAAATGTTTTTCAATTGTTGTGTGCGATACATATAGCCTCTCCGCAATCTCTCGAACAGTTATATGACGATCCTCTTCAATTATGACTTTGATTTGGTCATCATCAACTTCAGTATGCCGACCAGAACGTTGCTCATCTTTGAGGGAAAAATCTCCAGAACGGAATTTTTTATACCAATTCTGACACGTGCGCTCTGTTAAGCAATTAGCACCATAAACTTCACATATCTTTTCGTGAGCCGCAGCAGCTTTCTTTCCTTTACGGAAATAAAATAGTAAAATATGTCGAAAATGTTCGTTTCTGCACTCCATTTAAAATTAACCCACAACTAATAGCTTTAATAAAAATCACGCACTACTTGCTTCTGAAGTTACGTCAATGTGACTAGTATCACGCGACAAACGGTAAAGTACAGCACTAACATACGTTATACAACAAATAAAGCAACGCTCTCTATCAGTAAAAACCGAAAGTACATAGTTGCCAACCTAATATAACTATGAGCACCTCACAAAAACTAACAGCAATTTTGCCAAAATATCCAAGTATGAATACTTAATAGTTTAAAATAACACTCTATCTTAAAAAAAAAATCATAACAATCGAAAATTTTCAAGAATTGAGAGATCTGCTCCCTTACGTGCAATTATTCTATCTGGAGTTTTGTTAGGGTATTATCATTCATTATGAATAGTAGGTTAATCGCTTAATTATTTTTGAATAAGCTTTTATAGATTTTAATGTTTACTATGAAACTATTTCTTACTACAAAAATAAATTCTATAATTACAACTTTTCTATAGAAACTGTAATGAAACAAGGCTGGCCAAATACTTATGAGCGATAGTGTATATAGGCGAATATATCAAGACAATAAACAAGTATTTGCTTAGGGGAGACAAAGGGTTGTTTATGTAATTAATGCTATTAGGCATTATGCCGTTGCTGGCAAATTAATTATGTATGAAATACAAATCACATATATAAGAGCCTGCCTATTAATGACGAGACATCCTTATACGGGCTGAAGATGTTCTGAAAATTGATGGCATAATTACTACCTGCGAGGTTATACAATAAAATCGTATAAAGCTATTTTTATTTTCCGTTTCTAATACAAGACGTAATAATGTATGTATGTAATGTATATTTTGTAGTCAGCTTGAGGTAATTTCTGTGAAATTCTAGAATTCGAGATTGAAGAAAAATGGCTTTGGTTTAAGCAATTCAATTTATTACCTCTGGATAACAGTTTCTAATAGTTTCTGCTACAAAATGTAAAGCATTAACTTTTCACGTTACGTGTAACAAGTTAGTACATACTTTTATGATGTTTCTTTTATGATAGCAAGAAATTTTTAAAAAAGGCATGAAAATTGTCATATTTTAAAAGAGCTGAATTTCAGAAGAATTAATATTAATGCTTGGAATTTAAATATATAAAAGAAATATAACTTTCAGATTCTGAAAGAACATCCTAATTGAGAATTTTGATTCATTAAATTATGCGTGAATAGAATAATACATACAAATTGTTGTTGATATACAATATTATGAAAGGCATAAATAGATTCATAAAAATGAATTTTTTTAAAATAGTAATTCCTAGTGGCGCCATCTATTAAAAAAATATGCGTCAGTAAGGTAGATCTTTCACCAGTGTGAAGTCAAACTATTTGCATCAATAGAAGCAGAGAAATTGCGCATAAAGTAGCAGTGTGCATTTGAAATTGGTCGAAAAATGAATTTTGATCAAAGAGCAAATATCAGGTTCTGTTTTAAACTCGGTAAATCGTTTACTGAAACGTTTAATTTGATGAAACAAGTGTGTGGTGATGCGTGTTTATCACGTACGAGTGTGTATGAGTGGTATAAATGATTTAAAGGTGGTTGTACCAGTCATAAATGACGACGAACATACTGGTGCAAAAAAACTGTGGTTACGGAAAGTAACATCGAACTTATGCGTGAATACGAGGGTAGTTTGACAAGTAGCGAAAATGGAAAAGAAAAACGAATTTTTTAAATACAAAATAGTTTTTATTTTTCAATATATTCTCCTAAGAGAGCAATACATTTATTCCAGCGGTGCTCCAATGCCCTTACGCCATCTCTAAAATTCGATTCCGGAAGGCTTGCAAAATACTCATTTACGAAGATGATAAGCTCGTCATTAGACGAAAATTTCTTTCCACCTAGTGCCGTTTTCAATTTTGGAAAAAGGTGGCAGTCGGAAGGGGCTAAATCCGGCGAATAAGGCGCATGCGGTACTAATTCGAAATGCAACTTGTGGATTTTGGACATCGCAACTGTGCTGGTATGTGAGGGAGCGTGGTCTTGGTGAAACAGAATCTTTTTCTTTGCCATTCCTGGCCGTTTAGCACGAATCTCAACATTTAATTTTTGTAAAAGTTCTGCACAATATTGTCCGTTTATTGTGGCACCTTTCTGAAGGTAATCAATGAACAAAATACCCTTTAAATCCCAAAAAATTGATGCCATCACCTTGTATGCTGATAAAGTGGTTTTCGCTTTCTTTGAAGGTGCAGAACCACGTTCTAACCATTATTTCGACTGTTGTTTAGTTTCGGGTGTACTGTAGTGTATCCAAGTTTCATCGCAAGTAACAAATCGCCTACAAAAATCAACCGGATTCCGCTTATAAAGGTCCAAACACTCATTGGAAATGCGCAAACGAGTGAACTTTTGATCAGTCGTAAGCAATCGCGGCACCCATCTTGCTGAAAGCTTGGAAAGGCCCCATTCTTTCGTTAAAATGTGGTGTACGCGTTCTGTTGAAATGTTTACCATGTCTGCTATCTCTCTCACTTTGAGTCGTCGATCTTACATAATAATATTATGGATTTTTATAATCATTTCCTTAGAAGTCACGATTTTGGGTGCTTCAGAGCGCGCTTCATCAACACAGTTTGTTCTACCACGTTTAAATTCATTTACCCATCTACTTATTGTGGCGGATGATGGAGCAGATTCACCTCATGTTTTCCGTAACTCATCTTTTATTTCGGTAGCTTTCATACCCTTAATTACGAAGTATTTAGTCACCGCACGATACTCTGCTTTTTCCATTTTAACAAAACGACGTGTTGCTTCTTTTTCAATCAGCTGTCAAAAATAAACTAATCAATCGATTTATCTAAATATCGGAATGTAAACATATAAATAGCCAACCTAAATTACAGTGCATTTGTTTTACCAATTAGAGCGCCACCTATGTGTCATTCTCACTACTTGTCAAACTATCCTCATATATCAGAAATGAGCCGAAAACCTCATTACGATATGTAGAAATGGAATTAAATATTTCCAATCATTTATTGTGGCGAATTTTGCGTAAAGATCTTAGCTTACACCCTTACAAGATCAAATTAACTCAAGAACTGAAGCCTCGTGATCATTCGAAGCACCGAAGCTTCTACGATTGGGCTCTGATAAAGCTTAAAGAAAATCCTAAATTTCATCGCAAAATCGTCTTCAGCAATGAAGCTCATTTTTGTCGTAATAGCTTTGTCAATAGGCGAAGGCAAAATATGCGCTATTGGCCAGCAACAAACCCACATGTGCTTCAAGAGACTCCATTACAACCATAAAAAGCGACCGCGCGGTGTGGATTTCATGCCATAGGTGTGATTAGACCATATTTTTGCGTAGATAAAGATGATCGCCATGTTATGGTCAATGAAGTTCGCTGTCGAGCCATGTTGGAAGATTATTTTTGGCCAGAATTGGATGGAGTTGACATCAGTGATGTGTGGTTCCAACAAGATGGTGGTTGGTTAAACAATCGAACATTGAAGGGGAAGTTCGATAATCGTGTAATCTCGAGAAATAGTTCGATCGAATGGCCACATTGCTCATACTATTTAACGCCGTTGAATATCTTTTTATAGGGTTACGTTAAGTCGTTGGTTTATGCCAACAAGTCTATAACATTAGAGCATCTCTGGGACAATATTGAACGCGAAATTGCTAACGTTCCGGCCGATATGTGTGAAAAAGTTAGGGAAAAGTGGCTCCAAAGTATCGATCGCTGCAAACGTGCTCGCAGTGGCCATATGAACGAGGTTGAATTCCGTAGTTAAAAGTAACATGTGTACTGGACCTGAAGTAAACTTCAGTCCAACATCTCAATTATTCTGTATTTTATTTAAATACGAAATTACGTCCTTACTGAAAAACTCGATTAAAAAACTTATTCGTTATATTATTTGAACATGATAATTTATTATATTTAATACGATACATAAATATGCAAAAACTTTAATTCAACACATTTATAATTACACATCCAATTTGAAAGATTTATTAATAATTAAACAAGTAATAACAATTAATAAAAAGACATGGAAATATAGGCATATTTATTGGCAAATAATGGCACTAAATACTCGAAAACACCTGTTATCTACAATCGCTATTATACGAGCTGAATTTTTAAGCATTAACTTTGAAATTTGCCCCAGGCCTTCCAATGAAACATTAATAAATTATCTACAACGGTGTGGACACTTGCCAGGTACATAATTTATCATAAAAATCATCTATACTTATGCCTACAGAGCTTAATTATGGGTTCACATGTATAACTACAAATACATATGTACATCGTACACATATCGACATCGTAATTGGAAATCCCGTTTTTATAATCATCTCGTAATTAAATTCTTGCGGGTCCCCTTTTTAATTTTAATTACATGTCGGCCGGCAATTATTTTGCAAAATTTCCATGAAAAATTAATGCGAAATGGAGTTACCGATTGCTTAACACACTTTATAATTAAATGTGAACAGGCGTGTGTTGTTTTATTTTAGCAATTTTATTTCAGGTAAATACCAAAGAGTTTTCTGTATGTACGTATTCGCATTTAAATAGGCTTTTAATGTTACTATTGATTTTGTAATTTATTTTTATTACGTGTATTTTTGGAAATGCAAAATTCTTAAGGCAGTGATACCAGGCATGAACGGTGATAGAAAGTGGTATGAGTGTCGTTGACTAGTTAAGCCAGTCATCGATTTACACTACCGCTCTCGGAAGTATGGACAACAACTATATTAAGCAACAAGTAAATAAAAAATATCAACGATATTGAACAAAAATTAATATTTTTATTGATTCTTTATATAATAAAAACTAAAATTACAATTCATTAAACTTATTTCTAATATACTTATAAAGGAGGTTTCAAATTAGGCGGTTTTTTTAAAGATTAAATAAAATATAGATGGCGCACTGAATTAGTCTGGGTATGTGGGTATTTAAAAAGTGTGATGTATGAAATTTATAAAAATGGCTTCATGCACGGTACAACAAAGCGTTCAAATTGTTGCATTATTTTATGAAAATCGGCGTTCTGTAAAAAGAGTTTTTAGAAAATTACGCGAATTTTGTGGTTTACATAATCGTCCATCTGAACGCACTTTTGGTCGAATTATTAAAAAATTTCAAGAGACCGGTTCCGTGGAAGATCAAAAAAGTGAAAAATACAGTCGCAGTGGTCGTTCATAAGAAAATATTGGTTTGGTTCGTGAAAGTGTTGCTGAAGATCCTGAAATGTCCATTAGACGACGTTCACAACAACTTGGACTTAGTGGATCAACAACATGACGTATTTTATACAAGGATTTAGCTCTAAAGGCATATAAGGTTCAAATAACGCAGGAACTGAAGCCATTAGATCATTTAAAACGTCGTTCATTTGTCAATTTCATCAATGAACAACCAGCTGATTTTTCTCAAAAAATAATGTTTTCCGATGAGGCACATTTTGAACTTGGTGGCTATGTTAATAAACAAAATTGCCGTATCTGGGGTGAGGAAAATCCACGAATTATTCATGAGAAACCTATGCATTCTAAACGAGTTACTATTTGGTGTGTATTATGGTCAGGTGGTGTAATTGGACCTTACTTCTTTGAAAATGCTGCTGGTGAAGCTGTAACTGTCAATGGTGATCGATATCGTCGGATGATAACCGAATTTTTGTGGCCCGAATTAATGAATATTGATCTAGAGGATATGTGGTTTCAACAAGATGGCGCTACATCTCACTTTGCACACGAATCAATTGATTTATTGAGAGAAGAATTTCCTGCGTTGTTTTGTTCTAAGTATAGTCTTTTGTTGTGAGTTTTGACCATTGAGTTTATAAAATTAATTTATATTGATGACGTTTCGGGGGCGGTGGGTTCGACTTTTTTCAAATTATTTATTTTTTTCAGCGCAATGTAGAGTAAAACCTGTGTTAACGGCCACCTGACTAAAGCGGCCACCTGAATCGACTATAAGGAAATTCCCATACACAAATACCCGTTAATCACGGCCACCTTTGTAAAACGGCCGCGGCCAAATAACCCAAACTTTTACGGCCTATTTTCATAGAAATTTACCTGCCAATGTCGGCCGGATTATTTATGACATGTATGTCTTTATTGACGGAAATACCTAATACAAATTGTCGGGGTTTCCCGGGGTTTCCTATTACCTGGTAGTAATTCACCCTTTTCGATTTAAACTTTATTATTCTAAAGGAAACAATTCAGTTTAAAGTTGTCTCCGTATGCGTTAAGTTCGCGAAAGTTGGCCGAAAAATATGGGGTTGGAAAAACACAAATTAACGATATTATGAAAAATAAAGGTGAATTAAAAAAGATGGTCGAGGAAGGTGTTAACATGGAGCTAAAACGAAAATTTCCGAAGTCGGAAGTATTGGCAGTGGATCAAGTCGTCTACAATTGGTTTTGCAAAGCCAGAAATAAAGCAATTCCAATATCTGGGCCGCTACTTAAACAAAAAGCACTGGAGACAGCAAGCAGTTTAAAGATGGAAAATTTCGCAGCATCTAATGGATGGTTGGAAAGTTTCTGTCGGCGACACAGTATAACTTTTAAATCAGTTTGTGGTGATTCCGCAGAGGTTAATTTGGACGATATAAAAGACTGGAAAACCAAGTTACCGTTGATTTTAATAAATTATTCTCCTCGAGATGTGTTTAATGCCGACGAAACAGGTCTTTATTACCGCGCTATGCCAAATAAGACATTTGCATTAAAAAGTGAGAATTGTGCAGGGAAGAAGGCAGCAAAACAACGTTTGACTGTTTTACTATGTGCAAATATGGAAGGTGAGAAGGAAGATCCATTAATAATTGGAAAAAGTAAAAATCCTCGCTGTTTTAAAGGTAGTCATGTGGACAAATTACCCTTAGAATGGGTTTCTAACAAAAAGGCATGGATGACAACGGAAATTATGACAAGATGGCTGCATAAATTTGACAATAAAATGAAAAAACAAAATAGAAAAGTGCTTCTTTTCTTGGATAATGACACTTCACATTCTAAAGTTCCATTAGAAAATGTTAAACTAGTCTTCCTGCCGCCAAACACCACTTCGTATTGGCAGCCCTTGGATCAAGGAATAATTCAGAATTTCAAATTGATTTACCGAAATTTTTTGATTAAAAAGCTTCTAACGTTTATTGACAATGAATGTGATTTTGAAATTTTTGAAAAAAACATAAATTTAGCCAATGCACTTGTATGGATTACAGCTGCTTGGAAAAAGGTATCTCCTGCTACAGTTAAAAAATGTTTTTCCAAGGCCGGATTCTCTGATGTTATCCAGGAGGACACAATGTTTGATGAAGAAGACGAAATACCCCTTGCCCAGCTATATCTTGCAGTTTGTAACGAATTTTTGATGGATTTAGATGAATATGCTTCTATTGATCGTCATGTGCCTACAGAGAGCCCTAACTTCAGTATTCCAGAAATTGTTGAAGATTTGTGCAATAATGATGAAGAACATAACTCTGATAATAGTGACCTGGACGAATGTGAAACTCCAAAATCTAGTTTATCTAGTATGAGTGAAGTGTGTGCAAAATTAAGAGACATACAAAATTATTTATTGTGCAATAACAATGGTGACATTGATATGGATGTTTCTAAAATTTTACTTACATGTGAAGCTGCAGTTTTTAAATCGAAGCTAAAAAATGTGAAGCAAACAAATATTGAAACATACTTTAAAAAATCCTAATAAATTGTGTTTTTTCGTATGAATATATTGTAATAATATGTACATATAAATAATTTATTAGATGTCATATTATCTATAATATGTAAATACATTAAAATTTTAGTTTTTCTTACACATATTTGTATTTATATACTATTTACTTTAATTAATAAAATAAAGAAAGCAAATCCTAAAATTAATTATGTATTTTATTTGTGAGACGAAAAACCTGTCAATTACGGACACCTTTATATAACGGCCAATATATTTTGCTTTTTGGGTGCCGTTATTGACAGGTTTTACTGTATTAGCATTTGTTCGTCTCTTCCTAGTTTGGGTAGTTGTTTTGAAAATTTTTCGCACCATTTTTCTACGTCTTCTCCATAAACACTTCATTAAGTCAGAACAATTAAAATTTTATTTTTCTTTAATTATTTTCGTATGAATTTTGCTTCACTGTATATTTAATAATTCTTTTTTTAATACAAATTTACTGTTTAAACTATTTCTAAATTCCTCTCTTAAATGACTTAGAATGCACATGGTAAGTTCCTAATAAACGAATACATAAAAAAAGCATGGTTTACAATTCACGTTTTCTACCAACGCCATTCAGAACGGAAATGCGTGCCTATGGGTTGTTTATTATTAATAAAATTTGTCGTTTTATTGAACACATATGTCCAAATAGCTTTACAAATGTTTCCCTCATTTTAATGTTAATTTATCGTATTTGTAAACACGTAAAATATGCTTGTGAAATTTCTACACCAACCGACACTCCTATATACGATATTCTTCCACTTTTGTAAGTATTAATTTATAGCCCATACCTAATATTAATCTTACTTAGGAAGGGTAAAAAAGGAAGATTACACGATAGTAGTAATTATGTTGTAAGAGCTAAACGATGCCGAGTGTCTTGCTAGGGCTTAATATATTTATCAATAAAGAATGTACAAGCTCTAAAACGTGTAGTTATAGTAACAAAAATACAAGTCGAATAAAACAAAAAGCTACAATCGTCCAGTGCGTACGTCGCCCTCGAAAGGAGAGAACTCATATGGCATACTGTAAATCAGTGAGAGTCCTATTTAAAACGACCCAATCCTATTGGTCGACAAGTGAATAGGGTGCTTATAAAGTAGGCGTGCCCCGCCGTTGAACGCCTATAGATAGGACACGCCTACTTTCAGATAAACCGAGCAAATTAAGGACGTTGGTCAGTAGTAGACAGTCGTTTGTTTGAAGTGTTTGTCTGTATACGTTTTTTCCAAAATATTCACCATTTTCTTGAGGTCTTCAGTAAGAGCGTGTTACGGGTGTTTGTAGAGTAAAAAACCGCGAAAATGCCGCGTAAGTAAATGAGTAGAGTGGGGTGGTTCTTTTTAATTTTAATTTTTTGATTTCATACAGCGCGGGGACGATTCGTGGCGTCGGTGAATATACGTTGTGCACCACACGATTCATGTTAAAGAAGCAACAAACGGAGAACAGTGCTGCCAAAATTATGACTATCCAAAACGTGGAAAGTTTGGACGCAAACAATTCAGAGACAATGTGCGAAAAATCGAACAAAAACGGACACATAAGCTTTAGTGTAGCGTCGCTGTTAGCGGACACGAGGCCCTCGAACAGATCTACATCGCCGATCTCGCAAAATTCCTCCAATCTGAACGCAAATTCGAGTCCACAGCACCAATCCAGCGACGACGAGTACGATTCGAACGCTGAAGATTCAATAGTAGACGTAGAAGATTTAAATTCCGATCGGAAAGATGAGAATGCTTCGATCAGAGACGGTGATTTTTTAAATCAGAGAGATTTTAATAGGGAGAATGTATTAAGTCAAGCGCCTATTAGACCTACGCCTTTTTCGGCTCTAGCGGCGGCCGTATATCAAGCGGCACATCCGAACTGGGCCCACCAGACTTTGGTGAATCCTTTCGGCGGACCCGGACCCATGTTTCAAGGACCCACACCGTTCGGCGTGCCAAATATGAACGCAGGTAAATACTTTCAGAGGTTGCACTTAATTATGGGTTTCGCTTCTAATATATAATTTGCCGGATTATCTTCTGGAAAAGAATTTATGACTGTTTCTTTCGACGGGAGGCTGGAACTAATTAATTTTCGCCAATTCGAATTCATTTAATAAATTAGGAATGTTTCTTCTTCATTGACTTGATTCATTTTCAATTTTTCTGAATAAAGATGTATGAAGTAAAACGAGAAGCTGGTATTTATTGTTACTAATACATACCTACACCTTTTATTCTTAATATTTAATGTGGGGTACAATTTTACAATGAAACAATTGAATATAAAACATTGATATTTTATTTTATTTATTGTCATTTAGTTTTATTCACAATCATCATCATTTAGGCACATTTTCCAAGTATACTTTTAAATTGAATTGATCAAGTAACACAGGTCAGCAAAGCGAAATTTTTGTTTTGATTTTGGGAAAAGTAAGTAGTGATTTTGAATATTTTTTGACTTGCTGATTGGATACTAGCATTTTTTTCATAGTAACACTAACTTTTTAAATGCAGGCTAATTGGTTTTAACCTTAATACAGGACGAAAATTATGAAATAATATCTAGAGACCAAAATTAAAATTTCGTTTTTAAAATTGATATGTAATTAGACAGTTTGATTTATTTCTAATCACCCATGATCGTGAAAAACAAAAAAGAGCCTATGGGGAACAGCTTTCGAGATGTCACTATCGCTCATAAGTATTTGGTCACTCGCATATAACCCGCAAATTGTAACTAAAATCAAAATTGAAATACTAATATATCCTTATTATTTACAAATATGATATATATATATATATATTATATATATATATATATATATATATATTGTTACATCTAAAATAAATTGTTCTATAATATATTTATCTAAATTTTAGACCCGTTTATATGCCCTCTTTTATTTTTAACCACTGCAGCACACAATCGAGGCATTCTTTTGAATAATTTTCGTAATGTCTCAGTTTTTATTTTACCCTATGACTCTTGCAGGTTCTTCCACATATTAACAGCAGATGTGAGGGCCGATTTGCTCATCTCTCGGTCAAGTTCTTCACACAGCAACTCGATGGGATTTAAATCGGGACTTTGAAGAGGCTACGCCATAATTTTTATGGTTCCCTCGTTCTCCAATTTCTGCAAATATTCCCGGCATAGTTTGGAAATGTGTTTCGGGTCATTACATTGTTGGAAGACAAAATTCTGACACGAAATTTTAATTCTAGAGGGCGTTGCCTTTTCCTCTAATATGCGCTTATACTGTTCTTTTTTTAGTATATCTCCAACATTTGATCTAGAAAAGCAGCCCCATATCTTGACTGAAGCTCTACCGTGGTTAACAGTAGGGGCTATGCATTCTTCCCGGACACGTTCACCTCACGAAAATACGTCTTCGTGAACCGAAAATTTCGAATTTGGATTCATCGGTCCACAATATTTTATTCCAGTCTTCCATGGCCTAATTCTGGTGATCGCGTGCCCACTTTAAAGGTTTTTGCTTGGTTTGCTTGCGTAGAAGCGACTTTCGCATTGCAATTCATCCATGAAGACCGGCTTCTTTTAATCGTCGTTTAATTGTGGAAACACTTATGGGTTTTCGACGAACAGCATTCATTTCTACTATGATTTCTGGGGCTGTTTTTCGTCTATTTCTTTTGCTTGTTACCACCATTGCAAGATCTTCTGCTGAAGTTGTTGCCCTTGGTCTGCCTTTTCGAGTTCTGCTCAACACGCTTCCACATTCGCGGTGTTTTTTGATGATATAACCCGCGGTGGACTGATTTAATTTAAGTTCTGTGGCAATTTCGCGGTTGCTTTTGCCAGTTTTATGGTGCGGGATTATAAACGATTATGTTTCTACACTAAATTCTTTCCGTTTAGGCATTTGTAACCGATTGAACTTCTTCGAAACACACGATGTTATTGGGTCGACAACTAAGTACTACTTGTAGTATAAAATAAAACACTTTTTTTTTAACAAAGAATAGTTTTTAATCAATTATATATTTTCTATTTTGCTCAATGACCTTTTGCCATCTTCCTTTCAGCTGCATGATTCCGCGCTCATAAAATTTCTGGTCCTTATCAGCAAAAAACTGAACTAGGTGCGAGTGAAGGTCATCGTCATTTGTGAAAGTTTTATCATTCAAAGAATTCTGAAAACTTCGAAATAAATGGTAATCAGATGGTGCTAGATCAGGGCTGTATGGGGGATGTGGCATCACTTCCCAGCCAAGCTCCAATAATTTCCCACGAGTTGCCAAAGATGTGTGAGGCCTTGCATTATCTTGGGGGAAAACTACAACTTTCCGATTTGAAAATTCTGGCCGTTTTCCTTTGATTGCTTCATCAAGTTTTATTAATTGTTGACAGTAAACATCAGAATTGATCGTTTGGTTCCTTGGAAGCAGCTCAAAAAACACAACACCTTTGTAATCCCACCAAACTGACAGAATGATCTTTTTTGGATGCAATTCAGCTTTCGATGTGGTTTGAGCTGGTTTATCGTGTTTGCTCCATGATCGTTTTCGAACTATGTTGTTGTGAACTTCTTCGAAATACACGATGTTATCACTATGAGCACCCCACAAAACTAACTGCAATTTTGTCAAAATATAGTATAAATACTTAATAATTTACAATAACACCCTACCTTAAAATAAAATCATAACAATCGATAATTTCCAAGAATTGAGAGATCTAATCCCTCAAGGGCAATTATTCTGCCTTGAATTTTATTAGGGTAGTATTTTTCACTGTGAATAATAGGGTAATCGCATAATTATTTTTGAATAAGCTTTTATAGATTTTAATATTTACTATAAAACTATTTCTTACTACAGTCTAAAAATTGTAAATATCCTTTTGGGATAGCAAGAATCTACTTTTTATCATTATAACTAGTTTAACTAGCTCAACAACTAGTTGGCTTTTAAAAAATATCTAACATGAAAAAAGAATAACGACACAAAATCACTATTCAAAAAAATAAATACAAAGAACATCAGTGGGTTATTTGAGCAGCTCTAAAAATTGCAAACTTCCTTTTTGGACAGCAAAGTAAATATGCAAAAAAAACAAAATGCTCAGCACTGGGTGAGCAGAAATTAACTTTTAAGAAATGCCATGATTCAAGACAAACAAAATGTAGTACACATTTTGCTAGAAAGAAAACCATATTTCCACCGCTTTATATCAAGTTGCAGCACGTAAAGCAACTTGCGAAGAACTTAGGTCGAGATGGGCTTCGCTTTAGCTATCGGACACGTAAATTTCCTAAAATGAACACGAAAAAACTGAATGCTAGAATAGTTAGTGGACTTCAGATACCGGCACCTTATTAAAAATCCATAATTGAACGTAATCGGTGTTCATTTGTTAAAAATGTACGAAATTGGAAATTACAAGGCGTGGAGTTAGTGGAAAATGTATTTTACAATATTAGACTCTTCGGTTGTAACATGAGTATAAAAGTTTACTAATTAACAGTTACTTAGATTTACAGAAAGCCTAGGTTATTTTGAAGAACATGGGGAAAGATTTCATCAGGACATTAAAGCTATGACCGATCGATAATGAAGAAAATGCGATAGTCGCATGATGGTTTAGTATTCAGCGTAGACTCCATGCTAGAAAGTTCTATAAAAAAATCTTTTAGGTCATAAGTGATGAACGTATATTAATCTGCATTATTGAATAAATACCTTGCATTGCAGTTTTTGTCCTTTTCTTAACTGGCAATTGGACCAAATAGTAATAGTATTATAACAACGTGAAATTGACACCACTGGAAAAACAAAATGATTTTGTTCTAAAAGAGGGTGAATGACTCCATCAGGATGAAAGATCAATATCAAAGAAAATGGGATAGACGTGTGTTGGTCTAGTTTTCAGCGTAGACTCAATATTAAAGAAATAAAGGGTGTTTCAATTTGCGCAGTTTTTTTTAAAGAATAAATAAAATGTAGATGGCGCACTGAATTTGTCTGCGTATGAGGGCATTTAAAAAGTGTGATGTATGACATTTATAAAAATGGCTTCGTACACGGTACAACAACGCGTTCAAATTGTTGAATTATTTGATGAACATCAGCGTTCTGTGAAAAGAGTCTTTAGAAAATTACGTGAATTTTATGGTTTACATAATCGTCCATCTGAAAGCACTATTGGTCGAATTATTAAAAAATTTCAAGAGACCGGTTCCGTGGAAGATCAAAGAAGTGAAAAATACAGTTGTAGTGGTCGTTCACAAGAAAATATTGGTTCGGTTCGTGAAAGTGTTGCTGAAGATCCTGAAATGTCCATTAGACGACGTTCACAACAACTTGGACTTAGTGGATCAACAACATGGCGTATTTTACACAAGGATTTAGCTCTGAAGGCATATAAGGTCTAAATAACACAGGAACTAAAGCCATTAGATCATTTAAAACGTCGTTCATTTGTCAATTTCATCAATGAACAACCAGCTGATTTTTCTCAAAAAAAATATCTTCCGATGTAGCACATTTTGAACTTGGTGGCTATGTTAATAAACAAAATTGTTGTATCTGGGGTGAGGAAAATCCACGAATTATTCATGAGAAACCTATCCATCCTAAACGAGTTACTGTTTGGAGTACATTATGGCCAGGTGTTGTAATTGGACCTTACTTATTTGAAAATACTGCTGGTGAAGCTGTAACTGTCAATGGTGATCGATATCATCGGATGATAACCGAATTTTTGTGGCCTGAATTAATGAATATTAATCTAGAGGATATGTGGTTTCAACAGGACAGCGCTAAACCTCACTTTGCACACAAATCAATTGATTTATTGAGAGAAAAATTTCCTGGACGTGTAATCTCAAGAAATGGTAATGTTAATTGGCCACGAAGATCATGTGATTTGACACCGTTAGACTATTTTCTTTGGGGTTATGTGAAAAGTCAGGTTTATAAAAACAATCCACAATCAATTCCTACTTTGAAAGATGAAATTATTCGTGTCATTGGTGAGATAGAGCGTCAATAATGTCAAAATGTCATTGAAAATTTTAACAAAAGAGTGGACGTCTGTGGAGCTGCAGAGGAAGCCATTTGGCAGATATTATTTTTCGCATATAAATGTCATAACTGATACTTCAATTAGCAATAAAATGCTTTTGAAAGTGAATGCAAATTATGTGTTTCATTTATTCAAAGGAAAAAAAAATCGCGGAATTTGAAACAGCCTTTACCTTACATTGTATTTTTTGTTTTTTCTTAACTGACACTTAGAGCAAATAGTAATAGTAACAACGTGAAATGTACACCAGTGAAAAAGTAAAATGATTTTATTTCTAAAAGAGGTTAATCTAACGTATCTCAAAAACTATATCTGATAGACCAAATCTAACGACTATTTCTACACTCAAAATTTACTTAGAAACAGTTAAAAAATGGTCAACACCAAAATGTCCGTGGAGCTGTGCAATAGACATATCAGAATGATCAAGTTTCAATATTTGTGTCTACAGAGAGAGGCATCAATATATTTAAAACAATATTAGTAATGTAATTTTGATGGAGCCTGTGGTTGATTAACTTAATCACTGAAGGTTCATATATAACCCTTTTCCACATTAATTTTCGTATTCTGTATACGTATTTCGATAAGTAAGTTGTCATCATCAGCATGTGCGTTTTGGCTCTCGATGGTACAGATTCGTGTACGGAATTTTCATCATCAGCAGATAATTAAACAGTGTCGCACCTGGAAAACTACGACAAAAATACCCGTACGAAAACAAATTCCGCACACGATCTGTACCGTTGAAAGCCAAAACGCGTACTATTATATATCAATCTTCAATGATTAAAAAAATATTAGTAAGTAAGTAAGTAACAGTATATCATTTTGCTAAATATATAAAGGTATGCTTCATCAATGTGCTTATGAACTCATGGAGGTAATCATTAACAATTTAAATCTGTATTTAATTGTGAACGATGTGTACCTTAATATGGTGAGTTTCACCGTCGGAAATCTATAAGAGATGCGAATGAAAATGGTTATTGGGTGAGCTAATGAATTGACTGCTAATTTAGTATTTTAGAGACCATGCGAGTGCAGAATCTGTTGCAGTTTGATTTCGTTTTTATTTTTATAATTAAAATAGAACATCAATTATTATCTAACAAGAAATTTGGAGATGTATATGGTGGAACATCAGGACTTTGTAATAACTTTTGCATCGCTTATGTAATGCAGAATTTGAGCGATCTCAAAGTAGACAGACGTACAGAATGTTCTTGTTTTTTATATCTTTGGGACAGCAGAGATAAGGCTGTTCTCTGCGCAAAATTCGAGTGATCACAAAGTAGACAAACGTACAGGACATTCTTGTTTTTTATATTTTTGAGACAGCAGACCTAAGGCTCAGAACTAGTTTAACAGAATTTGGACTTTAAGAAATATCTAACACGAAATAGAAATAGTGTAATAAAATCATCAATCCTAAAAAAAATGTATGACCAACATCTGTTATTTAAGTTATACAACTTCCGCTAGTCAGTAAAATGCAAAATATCAAATTATTCTTTTTGTATTTCTTTGGGACAACAGAGCTAAGACTCAATACTCAGTTAGCAGAAATCGACTTTTAAGAAATGTCATAATTCTAGGAAAACAAAATGTAATCAATAAACCTTTCATTACTAGAAAGAAAAGCATATTTTCACCGTTACATATCAAGTTGTGACTCGTGAAGCAATTTATAAAGAGTTTCAATCGAGATGGATTTTGTTTTGACAACGTAAATTTGCTTAAATTAGGACGCTAAAACTGAAAGCCAGAATAGTTGGTGATCTTCAAATATCGTCAACTTGACTGCAACCTTCCCGGAGAGAATGAGATCGCGGGTTCGAATCATAGAAATTTTTAAAAAAAATTCTGCATTACATTACGATCTAAGGAACGGTTTTAATTAAAAATTTTCTGTTCAACATCGTAAAGGACCATAATTATATGTTTGTAACACTTTTCAAAGAATGCTCTTTTGTCCCTCTATGTATTATTGACAAAGAAGCGAAATTAAGCAGTGCACCATAGGCGTGTGCTTTATAACATAAAATAATGTAAATAGTAATTTATAAAGCGCGGTGAAACACAAGTCGTTTTAAACGTCTACCAGGAAGTCGAACACTAGATAGGATCTGTTAAATATTTGAAGCATAAGATATGTTTCCGTAGATGTTTCACTAAAGCGAATGCGCATGGGCAAAATGTTTTTGTATGTAGAAAATGGCATTTAATAATGTAAAATAATTAACCGATCCGTAAGGACACCTTCACAGATATATATTACTAATATTATAAAATCCAAATCTGGATATAAAACACTTTCAAACATTTCTAAAACACTAACTTTTTGTGTCTTGTGTAGGACGTGTACAACGTCCATTATTCGCAATTTCAGTAACAACAACGAAGAATTTTCTAATTTTTCAATTCCCTCTACTAGTCCGGAGTAATTGTCAATAGTTTTTAATCTGTTTTAACCTGACCATCTTGATATTTTGTCTGATTTTTCTTGATAGGTATAGCTTCTTTGGAATCGAATTTTAAAACTATATTATTTATATCCTCAAAATATTTGTGATAGTAAAACTCTGCTTGTAACCATGTTCTCCAACGTGTAAGAATCGGATGTGGTGGTTCGGTGATATGCGGACACAGTCTATGAGATTTATGAAGCACTGTCTTCGGACTTGCATCTACTTCTGGATAACATCTACGAATAGTTACTTCAGAAGTAACATATATTGTTGTACTCTAACGGAAGATAGTAAGATAAGTTGGTGTAGTTCCATTGTTCGTACCATAACTTCCAAAACATATTTTTTTTTACAATCTGTTCATTCGCCCACACATAATCACACTTTTTTATTCTTCAATTCTGGTTTAACTCTATTAAACGAGCAGCTGGTATAAAATTTCGTAACATTTTCTGACTAGATAATACACAGTCGTGTATTTATTCCAGATTGACACAAATGATTCGTTATTTAATAAAGTAAATGGTAGATTACAAGAAAAATGTTACCCATAAATCTAATAGAAATCTCTCATTCGATCGTACGCCAGTTTCTTATAATTGCTTTATTCGTTCTTGAATTTAATAGATGTTACTATTAGGACGGTTCAATAATTAATAATGAATTCAGACATGACAGCACAAACTTGTCTGCTCTTTCGTTTACAACCGTGAAATATTGGGTAGCAGTGTTTAAACGAGGCCGTACGAACTGCCAAGACAAGCACCGCAGTGGTCGACCAAATGAGGTGACTACTCCAGAAATGGTGAAGAAAATCTACAAAGCAGTGCTAGATGATCGTCGACTGAAAGTGCACGAGCTAGTAGACATAGTAGGCATTTCAAAAAGTGCGGTACATCGCATATTATCTTAAAATTTGGACATGAGAAAGCCGTATGCTAGATGGGTGCCGCGTTTGCTCGCGCTCGAGCAAAAACAGTGTCGTGAGCATGTTTCAATTGAGTGTTTAGAGTTTCACAGCAACAAAGCAGAATTCTTGCGCCGTTTCATAACTATGGATGAAACATGGGTCCATCACTTCACATTCGATACAAAAGAACAATCAAAACAATGGACTCAAAAGGGAGAACCGGCTCCAAAGAAGGCGAAAACCGTTTTATCTGCAGGCAAGGTCATGGCATCGGTTTTTTTTGGGATGCGCGTGGAATAATTTTCATTGACTACCTTGAGAAAGGAAAAACTATGAATGGCGAGTATGATGCGAACTTATCGCAACGTTAGAGCGAAGAAATCAAGCAAAAATGGCCGTATTTGGCTAAGAAGAAAGTATTGTTTCATCAAAACAATGCACCAGCTCACAAATCGGTTATTGCAATGGCCAAAATTAATGAATTAAAGTTTGAATTGCTACATCATGTTACCCCTCGGATTATGTTCCATCCTCAGTAGTCAAAGATTTTCCAACGACGAACATTATGATTTTGATTGTGTTCATCGCTGGGAAAAAGTGCATAGAGCATTATGTTGAAAAATAAACATATTTCTTACCAAAATTATTGTGTTTTCTTTATTGGGTCGGCTACTTCTGGGACCACCCTCGTATATAAACCAAGACATTGAAGAGTACGGAAATGATTTTGGTTTGTAATATAATAGGCAAGAGTTGTTACGCTGTGATATATAAATCTACTGAATACATTCAGCATGTCAACTTTAAGATTCCTTATTATAATTAGCAACATTAGCAGCGGCTATTGTCAGCTATGCAAAGGCACGCTTAATGATCCCGCAACTAGATTTATTCGGTATTCGGGCGAACAATGATTTCGCATTTATTACGGGCACATAATTTAAATTTTGCACACAGTGCGTGTGGTGGTTATTTACTAAATGAAATGAAGTTGTTTCATTAGAATGTAATTTTATTGAGTAGTTTGAAAGTAGGGACACTTATTTGCATTAATTCAGATGATATTGATTAGAATTATTGTATATATAGATAGACATACCATGGGTTCGTTAATATGCGGGTCATAGGCGAAGACATATTCATTTGGCCGACTGTAAGTCACCTACAGCTACCGCCTCAAGCATTAGCCATTGGACAATTGTTTGATCATTTCCAATTGAGAGGGAGGAGGAGTAGCCAATTACGTACACGTCTTTAATGAATTCATAATTCAGAGTTTACTAAAATCGCTGGTCAATATACAAATATAATATCAAACAACAACATTAAAACAAATTTAATCACTAAGGTTGATATTTAATCCCTTTCCACATTAACTTTTGTAATTCTGTATACGCGAAAAAATATTTTCAAAGTGTCGCACCTGGTAAAACACGGCGAAAAAAATACCTGTACGAAAAACAAACTCCGTACGCGATCTACACCGCTCAGAACCAAGATGTACACTTGGTGTACAGTGTACAGTGGTGTACAGTGTACAGTGTACGCGATCTACACCGCTCAGAACCAAGATGTACACTTGGTGTACAGTGTACAGTGGTGTACAGTGTATAGTGTACGCGATCTACACCGCTCAGAACCAAGATGTACACTTGGTGTACAGTGTACAGTGGTGTACAGTGTTGATATCAGAACCAAGATGTACACTTGGTGTACAGTGTACATCTTGGTTCTGAGCGGTGTAGATCGCATACGGAGTTTGTTTTCGTACAGGTGTTTTTTCGCCGTGTTTTACCAGGTGCGACACTTTGCAATTATCTGCTGATGATGACAACTTGGTTGTCAAAATGCGTATACAGAATTACGAAAGTTAATGTGGAAAGGGGTTAAATATCAACCTTAATGATTAAGTTAATCAACCACAGGCTCCATCAAATTCAACTATTAAAACAAATATCTCGTAAAAGCTAAGTTTACATTTCTTAGTCGATTATGAATTTTCCTATAAATAGAAATTTTTAAATAGCCCCAAAGGAAACAGTCATTGGGAGTTAAATCTGGGAAGTGCGGAGACTAAGAAATTATATGTTACCATCCATCGACTTGGAACATTATGATTATTGTGTTCGTCATTAAAGGTTAATAAAACCCCTTCCCACAATAATTGTCGTATTCTGTATTCTTGTTTCGACAATTAAGTTGTCAACATCAGTAGATAATTAGTCACAGTGTCAAAAACACAGTGCGTATTTTGTGGCTATGTGGTGTGGTTAATTATCTGCTGATGATGACAATTTAGTTGTCGAAATATGTATACAGAATACGAACATTGATGCAACAAGCGATTTATTTACCTCTTTTGATTAAATAATCACCGAAAAAATATTTGGAAGTATAATTTGAAGTAACTACATTTCTTGTGGTTTGGTTCGTAGACGTTTTATGACTCTTCGAACGGTATCATTTATTTGATATCACTGAATAAGTTTTTGTGAAAAGCATTTGTTTTCGTTTCTAATAATTTTAAGACACACGTGTCTTATAAAGGGTGCCTAATGCTTTTGTCCAAGACTGTATTCGGTCGAAAACGAAAGTTCTCATTGTCTGGTACATGTTGAGTAAAGTTGCACGAAGATAATATAATAGTGAAACCAAATACGAATTTATAATATAATATTTCATATTTTGCATTCGAAGCGTGGCGTTAACTTTTAAGAGGGTGGTACCACAGGTACCCGGCCTGACCTAGAGGTGGCGGTAGTTTTTTAAAAAATATAACTGTATTAGAGAGTACACAATGTATAAAGCAAGTGTTTCAAGTTTGTTTAGTATTTGTTTGGCAGCCGTCAATAGTTACCGTTTTCAGTGAATTTGTAAAAATGGAGAAAATTGGTCATCGTTACGTGATACAATACTTTTATTTGAAAGGCCTCAACCTAATCGATATAAAAGCTGAACTGGATTCTACTCTGGGTGAATCTGGTCCTTCGTTTGCAACAGTGAAACATTGGCTAGCAGAGTTTAAACGAGGACGTACCAGCTGCCAAGATGAGCATTGCAGTGGTCGACCAAATGAGGTGAAGATTCCAGAAATGGTGAAGAAATTCCACACTGGATGATCGTCGACTGAAAGTGCGCGAGCTAGCAGACATAGTAGGCATTTCGAAAAATGCGGTACATCGCATATTATCTGAAAATTTGGACATGATAAAGATGTGTGCAAGATGGGTGCCGCCTTAGCTCACACTCAAGCAAAAACAGTGTCGTGAAGATGTTCCAATTGAGTGTTTAGCGAAGTTACACAGCAATAAAACAGAATTTTTTCGCCGTTTCATAACCATGGATGAAAGAAATATGGGTGCATTACTTCACATCCGAGACAAAAGAACAATCAAGACAATGGACTCAAAAGGGAGAACCGGCTCCAAAGAACGCGAAAACCGTTTCATCTGCAGGCCAGGTCACGGCTTCGGTTTTTTGGCATGCGCGTGTAATAATTTTCATTGACAATCTTGAAAATGGAAAAACTATCAACGGTGAGTAGCATGGGAACCTATTGCAAAGTTTGAGCGAAGAAATCAAGCAAAAACGACCGCATTCGGTTAAGAAGAAAATGTCGTTTCATCAGACAATGCACCAGCTCACAAATCCGTTATTATAATGGCTAAAATTAATGAATTAAATTTTGAATTTCTACCTCATACACTATTCGCCAGATTTAGCCTCTTCGGATTATTTTCTGTTCCCAAACTTGAAAAATATGACTCAGTGGTCAAAAATTTTCCAACGATGAAGAAGTAATGTCGGCAGTTAATGGTTATTTTGAGGAGCAAGACAGTTCTTATTATAAAAAGGGTATCGAACTTATTGAACGTCGCTGGGAAAAGTGTATAGAGCAGAAAGGAGATTATGTGCATAGTATTATGACGAGGAGTAAGACAGTTCTTATTATAAAAAGGGGAAATTATTGAACATCGTTGGGAAAAGTGTAGAGCTGAAAGGAGATTATGTTGAAAAATAAATATATTTCTTTCCAAAATTTTTGTTTTCTCTGTTGGGTGGGCTACCTTTGGGACTAACCTCGTAGTACGTGTTTTACAACACAAACTACCCATTTAAATGTAGTTCCTGTATATTCCAAGGTAGGTAAACGATATAGAATTTTATTCATACGCGTTGCAGTTGACAATCAACTTTTGCGAGGCATCTTCGCGTCACTGACATGTTACAAGCTATCGGCAATGCTTGTATGTGTCTCCCATTGGTTCCTGTCGCCGGTTACACAGAATATTCTTCAACCTTATAACAGACACTATTAAATACGTTTAATTTTGTAATAACTCTATTTATTGGGTGACAAATTATACATATTTATGAGTATCCATCAATATACATTAAACTTTTAGTACATAATAATTCCTTAATATTTTATTAACAACCGATATTATGCACCGTTCGCCGAAGGCGATCGGCGGACGATGTGAGAACAGAGAAACAATTAGGCAATAATAGCCATTATCTTGTAAATTGTCATAAAACCACTTCAATCAGGGACATTATATTCGTGATTATGTTCTAAAAGATGAAGCACATCAATCCTTCATCACATTCCAATCCATGCATAGTATTGGACGATGCCTCTTTAAGGTAATTTATGATCGACGATTTACGTTTTACGAATTACTTGTAATCTTCTGTTTTATAATGCAATAAAATAATTAAAGTCCTTTCCTGTGGTACTATTCAGAGCCGATCCATAAATTTTACCTTCGTTTCGTGATCAACTGAATGTCGGATAATTATTCTTGTGCGTACTTATAAAATTAATGAGAAAAGTTTTATTATGCGATAATTCCATATAAGAAAAGTATACATAGATTTTTTTAAAATGTGTTTATGTACGGACATGTACGTAACTATAAAAACAGAAATAGGCCTTATAACAAATATAATTAGATAATTATGTGTAATTTCGTATTATAGCAAGTAATAAAGTCGAAGATTCAGAAAGAATATGGTGACATTATACAGAGAGTGAACGATATAATCCGACGTACATTAATATACGAGGGTGGTCCCAGAAGTACCCGACCCAACAAAGAAAACACAAAAATTTTGGAAAGAAATATATTTATTTTTTAACATAATCTCATCTCAGCTCTATACACTTTTCCCAGCGATGTTCAATAAGATCGATACCCTTTTTATAATAAGAACTGTCTTGCTCCTCAAAATAACCATTAACTGCCGACATAGCTTCTTCATATTTGGAAAATCTTCAAACACTGAGCCATTTTTTCAGGTTTGTGAACAGAAAATAATCCGAGGGGGCTAAATCTGGCGAATAGGGTGCACGAGGTAGCAATTCAAACTTTAATTCATTAATTTTGGCCATTGCAATAACGGATTTGATGAAACAACACTTTCTTCTTAGCCAAATGCGGCCGTTTTTGCTTGATTTCTTCGCTTAAGCGTTGCAATAAGTTCGCGTAATACTCGCTGTTGATAGTTTTTCTTTTTTCAAGATAGGCAATGAAAATTATTCCACGCGCCTCCCAAAAAACCGATGCCATGACCTTGTCTGCAGATGAAACGGTCTTCCTCTTCTTTGGAGCAGGTTCTCTCTTTTGAGCCTATTGTTTTGATTGTTCTTTTTTCTCGGATGTGAAGTGACCCATGTTTCATCCATGGTTATGAAACGGCGCAAAAGTTCTGCTTTGCTGCTGTGAAACTTCGCTAAACACTCAATTGAAACACCTTGACGACACCGTTTTTGCTCGAGGGTGAGCAAACGCGGCATCCATCTTGCACACAGCTTTCTCATGTCCAAATTTTCAGATAATATGCACCACACCTTTTGAATTGCCTACTATGTCTGCTAGCTTGCGCATTTTCAGTCGACAATCATCCAGTACCGCTTTGTGGATTTACTTCACAATTTCTGGAGTCGTCACCTCATTTGGACGACCACAGCGATGCTCTTCTTGGCAGCTCGTGCAGCCTTGTTTAAACTCTGCTACCCAATATTTCATTGTTGCAAACGAAGGGGCAAACTCACCCAGACTAGAATCCAGTTCAGCTTTTATATCGCTTGGGCTGAGGCCTTTCAAATAAAAGTATTGTATCACGTAACGATGACAAACTTTCTCCATTGTTACAAATTCACTGAAAACGTTCGCTCTTGATGGCTGCAAATATTAAACAACGTGGCGTCTTCAAACTTGAAACGTATGCTTTATTGATTGTGTACTTTCTAATACAGTGATATTTTTCAAACAACTACTGCCATTTCTAGGTCAGGCCGGCTACTTATGGGACCTCTCTCTATAATAAGGTACATAAGACTGCAAGCCTTCTTCTTTTTTCTTTTCTTTTGGTATAGCCTTTTCATTTTATTGATAGTGTTTTAGGGTTGTTATGGAGGTGATTCTGTTTAGGACGGTAGCCAATTTTGTGCCCACCGCTTCGGAGGTTTGCCTAGTGGTCGCTTTCTTGGTGGTTTTATATCTTTGGCAATTTTTTATAGTTTCTAGCTGTCCATCCTGTTCATATGTGCATTACATTATTTCCTTCCTACTTTGACAAGCTTTGTGATATCCTATTTATATCTCTATTTCGCATTGCTCCCGTGTTTGTTGATTTAGGATTCTGTCTCTTTAAAGTTTTCCCGGTAATAACGGGTCTTTCATTAAGCGCTTCCTCTTCCGCTTTATTCGTTTGGAGGCCTATCGATGCCATTATGTATGGAATATAACATCACGCAAATGTCCGCCGCGGCTTCGCTGTGTAGTGCGCATCCTATTGATGATATGTTTAGCATGAAACAGTTTATAGAAACCAAGTTAGTGTATGTTTGGTTTTTGTCGGTTTTATCGCAGATCCAGGTACGACATTGTGATTATCTGCTGGTGATAACAACTTAGTTGTCAAAATACACGAATACGAAAGGAGTTTTATTAACCTTTAAAGATGAACACAATAGTCATAATCTTCCAAATCGATGGATGGGACCATACAATTTCTTAGCCTTCGCAATTCCTAGATTTACGACTTTTTTCTTTGCAGCTAATTAAGAAATACTATTTATAGTAACATTGATCATCGACTAAGAAATGTAAACTTAGTTGTTACCCGTTTTCATAATATTTTTACGAAGCAATTGTTTTAATGTTGTTTGATATTATATTTGTATATTGACCAGCGATTTTAGTAAACTCTGAATTATGAATTCATTAAAGACGTGTACGTAATTCGCTACTCCTCCCGCTCTGTTGGGGATGATCAAACAATTGCCCTGTGGCACATGCGCCAGGCGGTAGCTGTAGGTGATTTAGAGTTGTGTGTTTGGCTTTTGACGGTGAAAGCCTGGTACGGATTTATTTCTGTGCGGGCTTTTCCGTGGATCTAGTTGACACTGTGATTAAATATCTGCTGATGAGGACAACTTAGTTGTCGCAATCGTGTACAGAATACGAACATTAATATTGAAAATTATTAATCTTTAGTCATTAGGAAATCGATTTGGATAACAAACAATATTTTTTACTAATTTTCCACTTTTTTTATTTTATTATTATTTGTTACCGATCCGTACTCGTAGAAGCATGTTTAACCTTTAATTCGGTAGTTCTAATTATAAAAGCAAACAACATTATCGTAAATTGCAAATATTTTGCACATTATATACTACTGTGGGCAAAAAATAGTAAGACTCTTTAATTTAAATTTCGCGCGAAAACCCATTAGTCGAAATATTTTTTTTCTAGGTTGGTATGACTGTCAGTGACGTCTGTGCCAAATGTCACATCAAAATAATCATTAGTGTTTAGTATACGCTTGTCTTTCTGAAGTACAAAAAGTGCATTCGGCGATTTTTACAATGAGTGAAATTATCCAACAAAGAAGTTCCATTAAATTTTGTGTACGGAATCAAATTTCTGGTGCCGAAACGTTCAGAATGTTGCAAAAGGCCTTCGGTGATAATTGTTTGTAGCGAGCAAGTGTTTTTGATTGGTACAAATTATTGATGCGCGTTGATGATGAACCACGTCCAGGACGGCCATCAACATCAACTAATGATCAACACGTCAATAGAATCAAGGAATTGGTGCTTGAGAATCGACGACTAACAGTCAGAGACCTTACTGGCATCGTTGGAATATCGGAAAGATCAGTGAAAACCATTTTGAAAGATCATTTGGACCTAAGAAAAGTGAAAGCATGATTTGTTCCAAAATCATTCAATTTTTTCGAAAAACAGCGTCGCGTTGACGTCTGTGAAACAATGCTTTCCGACTATCAAGACAAAATGAAAGGCATTATAACTGGAGACGAGACTTGGATCTACGCTTATGACCCGGAAACAGACGATCAATCGGCCGAATATCGTATCAAAGGTGAGCCGAAGCCCAAAAAACCACGTCAAAGCAACTCAAAAATCAAGGTTATGTTGACAGTTTTCTTGGATTATCGAGGTGTGGTGCACTCTTAATTCCTTCCGATCGGCCAAACTGTCAACAAAGAATACCATTTGAGTGTTATACGTCGTTTGCGTAATGCTATTCTTAAAAAGAGGCCGGAATTATGGGCCGACAACTCTTGGTTTTTGCACCACGATAATGCACCGTCGCATACTGCATTAATTCTTCGTGAGTTTTTCGCCAAATTTTCAAACAATATCGTATCGCAACCACCGTATTCGCCTGATTTAGCTCCGTGTGACTTCTGGCTATTCAGCAAACTCAAACGACCGCTCCGGGGAAACCGTTTTGAGTCAATTGAAGACATTAAATGTGAATCGCTACGCGCATTGAAGGCTATTCCTGAAATTGACTTTAACAACTGTTTCGAGAATTGGAAGAAACGTTGGCACAAGTGTATTGGGGCCAGGGGGGTATTACTTTGAGGGGGATGAAATAGATTTGGAAGAATAAATTAAGAATTTAAAAATTATGAACAAGGTCTTACTATTTTTTGCCCACAGTAGTATGTGTGTGCAGATTATCTTCTGCGCATAATAAATACATCCTATCAATTAATTGGGTTCCAAAATGCACGTCATAACCTTATTTATTATAGATCAACCATTCATGAATTTAATTTAATAATATTAACAGTGTTATCAGCGTTTTCTTCAACAATAAAGATAAAATGAATTGTCGCAATTATACGGCATTTAATTACGAAATAACAAATAGAGCGTTACACTGACTGAGGTCATGTTTAATGTGTGTTATTTTATTTGGTAAAAATCCTCACAATTAATACGACCTTCTGTTTTACAGGCTTTGTATTAAATATACACGTCGTAAAACGACAATATAAAGATCAAACGCGGCATTTTATATTGCAGGTATGAATATAGAACGGATTTGAAATTTGGAAAAGATCGAGTTGGAGGGAAGCGATTAAAATGGGTTATTTCAAAGGGGCAATTAGAGAAATATTGATTTATATCATAATATATTTTGATGTGACGACAGAACAAAGGTTAAAATGAATTCTGAACAAGAACCAATAGAATTCTTTATAAAAGCGGAAATAATAAAGTAGTAAGAACGATATTGGTTTAATTTGAATACAAAGATGTGCTGTAGGATGGTGTATCTATCATCGTTGCTACCGAAATCAATTCTAAACAATAAAAGCTGGTACAGATTTCCTCTTGTTGGATACTCATTGTGTTTTCGGTGGTATAAAACTTGTATTTTCTCAATATTAGCAATAGTGTTACTGTAATATACACCGCCGGCCATAAGTGTTTACCCACTCAGAATATTATAGTAAAACAAGTGTTAATATTTACTGTAAAATTAAAATTTTATTATAAAATTATATAAAATGTTTCGAAATCTTTAAAAAAGTATTATTTCGAACAGTTTTAACAAATATTTTTTAAATTAGTTTAAATTTTTAATTAGCCGATGTGACTATCTTCAGCTTTTATTACTGTATCGCACAACGTTCTCTAGTAATTTTGCCAGAGTTTCCTGTTGTATTTTTGACCATGCATCCTGTAGTTGAGTCCATAGTGTTTTTGTAGATGTTGGAGATGATTTTCACACTTGTCTGTCTAAGTCGTCCCATAACAGTTCTCTAAGATTCAAGTCGCTGCTCTGAGGGAGTCGTTTCGAAATAAAAATTATTTCTTCCTCCTTTTAATTCCTAATAAATACCCTCGATACACTTTGGACGTGTGTTTGGGATCGTTTTGCTGGTTCAAAAAGAACGTTCGTCCATCAGCCGGAGAAGGAATTCCAGAATGCATTGCATCTACCAGCGAGGATGTAGGAGGATCAGTAATGGATTAAGATAGTTCTGCTAGAAGATCTGTAGGTGATCCTATTAAATTAGACGGTATTCTAAGAAAAGAACGATACAGAGAAATTTTGGAACTGAATGCCGATTCCTCTGGAGCACGACTAATTCAAAAAAACATTTTCTCAACGGTGGACAATGCAAAGGGTACTAGGAAAGTTTTGCAATAAGCTTCGTTTATTTAATTTTTTCAAAGTGATTTCCTCTATACTCAATACACGTCTCCATCTTCCGAAACCAATCTTTAAACCTATTCTGCCTAGTTTCACTAGGGAGTAAAGCACACTCGTTTTCCCAAGTCCGCAGAAGGTCCTCATCACTGGAAAACTGCCTCCCTTTTAGCTTCATTTTTACGTACGGGAACAGTGCAAAGTCGCAGGGAGCAAGATCTGGACTGTAGGAAGGGTGCTCGAGAAGTTTCAATCCTGTCGTGGTCAAATATTCGGTGCAGGCTTTGGCGCGGTAAGCTGGAGTATTATCGTGATGGAGGAACCAGGTATCCATTCTTGACTTTGGCCGCAGGTTCTTCATAGATCCAATGATTTTAGGCAGGCATTGTTTAGTACACCACTTAGCTATGACTGTCTTCTGTGTGTCAAAAACGACGCGTGCCACAATTCCACTCGATTCGAAAAATACAGCTATCATTTTCTTCTTTACAGACTGGGATTTTCTGAGAACTACGGGTGTGTCTTTATCATCAAAAACCCGAACTTTGTTTTGAGCTTTGGTCGGCACATCGTAATAGTACAGCCAAGTCTAGTCACCTGTCACGATGTTGTTCACATACCGAGATTGTCCCTTATTAAATTTTTTTAGCATCTCTCAACATCAAGTCACACGTCGTGTCATTTCACAAAGTTTCTTCATGTGCAAATGATCATGCAGAATTGAACGAATTGCTGGTGCATTTAGGCCTGAAGTACCTTCTATCTGTTGGTAGGTGACTCGCCTGTCTTCGCCAAGCATTTTCGTGTCATCTGCTATTCAGTCAGTCGATGCGGCACCCAGAGAGAACAGAGTTTCTTCACGTGCAAATGAGCATGCAGAGTTTAGGCCTGAAGTCTGTCCTCGCCAAGCATTTTCCTCACAGTAGTAACGTTTTCCTCCGTAACTGACGTTTGTGGCCTTCCCGGCCTCCCAGCATTCTCCACAGTTAAATTTCCCCTTTGGGATTCTCTATACCACCTGAATATCGTTGTGCGATGTGGACAAACATTACCTAGTGCAAGAGTCATTTCTTCGAAGCACTGGTCTACGTTTAAACCTCGGACGAAATTATAACGCAAAGCTGCCCTTATCTCATTTCGTGACCACGACGCCATCGCAAGCACTTTACACTCTCACTGCTAAAGAATAACTGAGCCCATCGATATGGCGCGGCGGCTACTATGCACGTATGAACACGTCTCAACATACAGCAACAATCAGCTTCCTGCGATTCATTGTTGCGTCATATTGCAAAATTTTCCTAGTACCCTTTGTAATCTATATTCCGCCCGTGTAAACCTGTCTGCGGAACAACTAATCGCAAGTGCAAGGGTAGACGTAGATAGTTTAGAACGGTTCGGTTAGCTTAAAAATAGACTACAGCAGCATCTAATTTGTCTCTCTACATATTTTTAGGTGAATCCATTCTTTCTTCTTCAATTTATATACAAAAAAAAAGTTTTAATTAAAAACTTTAGCGACCCGACCGCGTTGGTGACTCGTCGGGTTCGTTCAAAACGAAACTTTTGCATTTTTCTACTGCCACCATTACGTGTTCCTTCTTTTCTCTTCCTCTCTCGTTCTCTTCTCCTTTTTTCCTCTGCGATAGGTTGGCAGCACGATAATTACAGGAGACATAAATAACAGAACCGCGAAAAGATAACGTCGTTAAACAAATGAAATTTTAAATTGCGCACGGCCAACTTTATATTGTTGAATGCTAAGTGTGAACGAGCCATAAAACAGATCCACGATTTGATAATTTAACATTATTTGCAATTAGCCTCTCCACCACTAAATTATCTCTCAGTTTTAATGATCGCGACGGCTTTTTCTGCCTCTACATCGTTGCCACTTTACCAATATTATAGGTGGTGTGTGTGCGTGCGTCTGTCACGGATGTATACTTGTAATTACCATATACACACATCAGATGTAGAATATAGTTTGGTTTCATTTTGTTTGGTTATTAGTGCCGGTAGAGAAACTTATATATAATGAAGGATGTGTTTTTAAGGTCAAGTCTAGTCAGTAGGTGGCTATTCATTTATTACAAGCGTCATTGTGATTTTTTCATCGAACTATGTAGTACTTGACAATTGAATTAGACCCACGTTCTGATTTATCATAAATTAAACAAAAACAGGCGCACATTACTAAACCAAATGTTTATTTATGCTTTATAATAAAAGTTGTTTCAAATTTCGCGGTTTTTTTAAAGAATAAATAAAACGTATATTTTGCATTCACTTTCAAAAACTTTTTATTGGTAATTGAAGTATCAGTTATGACATTTATATGCGAAAAATAATATCTGCCAAATGGCCTCCTCTTGCAGCTCCACAGACGTCCAATCTTTTGTTAAAATTTTCAATGACATCGTGACATGATTGAGGCTCTATCTCAACAATGACACGAATAATTTCATCTTTCAAAGCAGGAATTGATTGTGGATTGTTTTTATAAACCTGACTTTTCACATAACCCCAAAGAAAATAGTCTAACGTTGTCAAATCAGTTGATCTTGGTGGTCAATTAACATCACCGTTTCTTGAGATTACACGTCCAGGAAATTTTTCTCTCAATAAATCAATTGATTCGTGCGCAAAGTGAGGTGTAGTGCCATCCTGTGGAAACCACATATCCTCTAGATCAATATTCATTAATTCAGGCCACAAAAATTCGGTTATCATCCGGCGATATCGATCACCATTGACAGTTACAGCTTTACCAGCAGCATTTTCAAAGAAGTAAGGTCCAATTGCACCACCCGACCATAATGCACACCAAACAGTAACTCGTTTAGGATGCATAGATTTCTCATGAATAACTTTTGCATTTGTCTCACCCCAGATACGGCAGCTTTGTTTATTAACATAGCGACCAAGTTCAAAATATGCCTCATCGGAAAACATTATTTTTTGAGAAAAATCAGCTAGTTATTCATTGATGAAATTGACAAATGAACGACGCTTTAAATGATCTAATAGTTTCGGTTCCTGTGTTATTAGAACCTTATATGCCTTCAGAGCTAAATCCTCGTGTAAAATACGCATGTCGTTGATCCACTAAGTCCAAGTTGTAGTGAACGTCGTCTAGTAGACATTTCAGGATCTTCAGCAACACTTTCACCAACCAAACCAATATTTTCTTGTGAACGGCCAGTACGACTGTATTTGTCACTTTTATGATCTTCCACGGAACCTGTCTCTTGAAATTTTTTAATAATTCGAGCAATAGTGCTTTCAGATGGACGATTATGTAAACGTAATTTCACGTAATTTTCTAAAAACTCTTTTCACAGAACGCTGATTTTCATAAAATATTTCAACAATTTGAACGCGTTGTTGTACCGTGTACGAAACCATTTTTATAAATGTTATACTTCACACTTTAATGTCCACATACTCAGATAAATTCAGTGCGCCATCTATATTTTATTTTTTCTTAAAAAAAACGCACAATTTGAAACACTCTTTATATATATATATGAATAATACCAGATTCTCTGGCTCTTCGCGATATTGGACAGAAGTTCTCGAAACAATCGGCGTCTCAAAGTTTCAATGACATCTTAATCATCTCCTTTAGAAGTTGTTTCGAAATGAAGCATCAACCTGAAACTGTTTCAGCTTGGCCCTCATGCACATCCGTCATACTCAATAATTATACGTTCGCCTTATATAAAAATCCACTCCATAGTAACTGACAATTTTATAGTTCACCGGTTTTATTTACATTACACTGATGGGGGCGTTGCGTACTCAGTACGAACCTGCGGGAAAACATCCCAACACTGTCCATGTATTTTAAGAACAATTAAATGAAAAACTTTGAAAAAGGGGAAAGCGCTCTACCCCAGAACGTTTTCTTATCTCTAATTGCTGAAAACTCAAACATATTGACGAGACAAGAATATTTTTTTCTAAGGAATCAATAATAAACATATTTTTTCTTGTTACACCTATGCAGCAATCTATTCCGAAAATCTGCATGTCTGTTGGTTTAATAAGTGGTTTATTATTATTACGAAGTTTTTTTAATTCCATTTCAAAGCTTTGGCATACTATATTCTTCTGGGCTTCCGGACTGGAACTGTGTCTCTGGTATAACTGCCGACATTTCGTACGCACTCGTATGGGACATCTTCAGGGCTCAACTACTGCATTTAAACTGGAGTTTTCAGTTTCAGTGCAGTAGTTGAACTCTGAAGATGTCCCATACGAGTGGGTACTTAACATCGGCAGTTATACCAGTGACGCGGTTCCAGCCCGGAAGCCCAGAAGAATATAGTATGGACCACGACCGCGGGAGTCTACGTACCAGATTTTGGCATTACTCTTTGTATACGTGGGCAAGGTGAAAAGTTCTCGGCCTGACAATGAAAGACTGCGACTTAAATTTAAAAAATGATTTTATTTTTCTACATAATCTCCCTTGAGTTCAACACACTTGGTCCAGCGTTTTTCTAACATCAATATTCCTTCCCGGAAGTGAGAGTCTGGAAGGTTGTCAAAATATTCTTCTACGGTCCTTTCAACTTCTTCGTTGGATGTGAATCGCTTTCCAGAAACAAATTTTTTTCAAATTTGGGAATAGATGTAAGTCTGGGGGTACCAAATCAAGAGAATAGGGAGAATGGCCAAGCAAATCGTGGCCCAAATCCCGCAATTTTCCCATCGCCAACGCACCCTTGTGTGCGGGTGCGTTGTCCTGATGAAAAATAATTTTTTTCTTCTTCTAACCAGGCCTCTTCTCGCGAATTTTGGCATTTAGCTGGTCAAGAAGGTTAGAGTAATATGCGTCTGTAATTGTTCTGCCTTTTTCAAGGTAATCAATTAACAAGTTTCCTTTTGCATCCCATAACACGCTGGCTATGACTTTTCCGGCAGATGCGATCGACTTCGCTTTCTTTGGCGCTGAAACACCGGCTTCCATCCACTGCTTCGACTACTGTTTTGTTTCTGACGTGTAGTGGTGGACCCATGTCTCATCCACGGTGACAAATCGCCGCACAAAATCGGTCGGATTCTTGTTGAATAGGTCCAAAGAATGCCCGAAAATCGTTTGCGCATTTGCTTTCGATCGACATTCAGCAAATGCGGCACCCATCTTATGCAGAGCTCTCTCATCTCTAATTCTTTGTGCAAAATATTTCGCACCCTTTCTTCCGATATCCCCACAGCCTCAGCTATCTCACTCACTTTCACTCGCCTATCGTCCAACACAATATCATGTACTTTTTCGATAATTTCTGGTGTGGTTGTGGTTTTTGGCGTCCTTCACGTGGGTCATCTTCGAGGGACGTCCGACCACGTTTAAATTCAGCAGCCCACTTTTTAACGGTTGACATCGAAGGAGCAGAATCTCCGTACACTTTTGTCAACTTCGGATAAATTTCCATAGGGGTTAAACCAACCAAAACAAAGAATTTTATAACAGCACGATATTCAAGTTTATCCATTTAGAAAAATAACACGCACGACGTCTACTACAAAAATTCTTGCAAACAAACTACTTGAGAGAACAAGTTGAAAGTTTTCATATGAACTAAAGGCACATGCAGTCACGCAGGAAACATAAATTTCTGTTAATTGTAACGCCATCTCTGTGTCAGGCCGAGAACTTTTCACCTTGCCCACGTAAATATTGATATTATTTCTTTAAAATTATTATTTTGAGATTTAATTGTTACACTTTACACGCTTTGAAATGATATCCGACAGTTTCTTTTAAACACATTGACATTTAAGGTTATGAACACTGAAAGCGTTAAAATAAACAGTTGATAGTGGAAATTTCATTAAAGCGGTGTAATTTTAATAAATATCTGACACAAATTAATTATGTGTCCTACCAAATCTAAAAATTATTTAGATTAATTCCCAACATCTACTAAAATTTCGATTCGTTTCCTGGAATGATTAACAATTATTAAACAACACCTGGTTTGCCGAATGTAATTAATACTTGCCTTGTGGCTACGTAATTGGCTGCCCCGCGTGCTTATTTAACGTTCTCGACTTCGTCGATTATACGATTAGATATCGTACTTATATGAATGGTTGACGTTTCAGTTTACCTGTGCATTAATAGGTAATTTGTTATTTATAACTCAAAGCAATAATGATAATGTGATTAGTTTTCATAACTGCAATAACACTCTTTGCAATTATAGTATAATGGTAATTATGATGAACGATACGGTGGATTAGAAGTGTTATAATGCAAACTCTCGTGTAATAGTTTATTTATGTTTGTATGGAGAGTTAGCGTGCGTTTATTATATGTAAATGTACATATACGAGGGAGCGTTTTTATATTCGCGGAATGGGGGACAAGGGGTGGAAATAAAAAAAACAAATTATTTTTCTTTTTCAATATATTCACCTGCAAGACGGATACATTTTTCACACCTTTCAATTAATTTATTTATACCCTCATAAAAAAATGATTTCTCTTTATCTGCAAAATACGCCGAAACTGCCTCCTTGACTTCATCATCGGCTTCATCATTATGGTCGCGACTGATTTTCCTTGCCTGGTAAGGAACTTTATAACGGCACGATATTCGATTTTTTCCATATTTCACTTTTCACTCCTGATTATGTTACTTGGTTGACAATAGCTCAAAGACTAACTGTCTAATAACAATGAAACTTCGTATTTATACTAATCATGAGTCGCTGCACAGGCCACGCCCCCAATGCGCCTACTCACCCCTCTACAACCCGCTCATTCCGCGAATATAAAAACGCTCCCTCGTACATACTTCATATTCTTTACATCTGCGATTTTATAACTATAAAATTGACTTCAGTATGATACTAGTATAAAAAAATTCCGCACAACTTTCTGATCTATTTAACAGATAATTAAATACGAAGGTAGCCGTTTATATTTCGGGAACTGGTAACACTGTTAGTGTTGCCTCTTGTCTTTTTTGACAATATATTTACCTTGACAGTTTTGTTATCCAATTGCTATTTCTATTGTTGACAGTAACTTGAAAATGTTATGTCAGCGAAAAAATGGAATGGAGATGTTGAGTGGAGGAGCTACATGGTTTATGAAGTGTGGTAATAACGCTTTTAAGATCTCGTAAATACAACACACTTACATATACACTCGACAATTTTTTTGTTATACCCCTAAAGGCGTATTGTACGAGGGTAGCCGTTTATATTAGTGTTAGTGTTGCCTCCGATCTGATGATTGCATCGTGAAGTTTGTCATTTTTGCCAATATGTTTACCTTGACAGTTTTATTATTCAGTCGCTATCTTGTTGACAGTATCTTGAAAATTTTATGTCAGCGTGCAATTATTTTTCATAACTTTCGGCGTGGATTATCTCAACAAGAATGCATCGACGAGCTAAATTCTTTATCTGGTGATGAAGCACCTTCGAAAACTACAGTATATCGTTGGTATAGCGAATTCAAATTGGAACGGCGTTCTTTGACGATGAATTTCGTGAAGGTCATCCTACAAATGTTGTTGTGTCGGAAAACATTAATGCAGTGTCTGAATTGATAATGCAAGACCGTCATGTGACATAACGTGAGATCGAGGCATCTCTAGGTATTAGTAGCACCAGCGTGCATAATATACTGCATGAATATTTAGCCGTTAAGAAGCTATGTTCACGTTGGGTACCACGTAATTTGACAACCGCTCAAAAAAGGACTCCTTACAGCCCTGATCTAGCAGTCTGTGACTTCTTTTTGTTCTCATACGTGAAGGATAAACTTCGTGGTCAACGGTTTTCTACGCCGAAAGAGGCAGTTGAGGCATTCAAAACACATATTTTGGACATACCGCCTTTAGAGTGGCATAAATGCTTTTCGGATTGGTTTAAACGAATGCAAAAGTGCATTGATTTTCAAGGAGAATATTTTGAAAAGCAATAAAACTATTTTCGATAACAAAAATTTTTTTTTTGTTTGCTATTCCCGAAATATAAACGGCTACCCTCGTAATATTTAAAAAAGGCACTATGTAAAAGAGAGTTTCTTTTAGTTAACCTTTTTTTAAATGCAGAGTAATAAATTTTCTGTTGGATACCTACTTAAGTCGACCACTGTACATATGTTTACTTAAAACCGTACATTAATAGATGCTTAGGAAAACAGTTAATTCCTAATTTAATATAGATTACATAGAATTATAATCGAGAGGTATTTATTAACCAGTCAAAATATTAATACTAAAAAAATCTCAAAGATCTCATTTTATTGCTTCATTATGTAAATAAAGTTGTTTGTCAACTGACCTAAACGTAACATTGCCATACATTACAGAATTATTTATGTAAGACATTTAACACCGTTACATTTCTTACTTAAATTAACTTACTTTTGGATTTATTAAATTCCTCATATTCATTTTACAATTTCAGTAGTAACCATATTGTTTCGAAGTTTTGATGTTGAAAGTTTAGAAGAATATTATACCGACCGAAAAATGCTTTAATTTAAAGTAAAAGATCGTGCTGTACGTTAATATACACTATTGTTTCTAAAAACAGTAAATCTAGAGGTAAATATTGATTGGAAAAATTAACATCGCACCTTGTTTCCTTCAATTAACACAATCCTATCTTGAGAAAAGACTTAATTATGCATTCTACAATGGATTTACTTCAACATTTGATTCATCATCTGGGGTTCCTCAGGGGTCAAACCTTGGCCCACTATTGTTTTTACTTTTTATAAATGATTTATTATTGACCTGTCTTTTGCTATGCTGACGACGTAAAGATTTTTGCAGCCGATTCTTCCATCGAAGATGTCAACCGTCTTCAATCCAGTCTAGACCTTATTTCAGCTTGGTCTTACTCTAATTATCTTTCTTTGAACATAGACAGATATTTTGCCACGTCATTTACCCGCAAGTTCTTTTGTCTCTCGCCCTCAAACTGCCTAGCTGGACACATTCTTATGAAAGTTGACTCCATCAAGGACCTCGATATTTTCTTTGATTCCTCACTGAGTTTTAATTTACATACTGATATTTGTCGTTCTGCGGTTAAGAGTGCTGGCTTTATAATGAGGACAACACAGTATTTTAACGATATTGACTTATTGATGACACTGTTCTTTGCATTGGTTGTCAAGTAAGCTGGAGTATGGGTCGATTTAATGGTATCCTTAATACAGTTCGCAGATAAATGCAATCGAACGCGTTCAACGTCGGTTTCTGAAATTCTATTCTTTAAAGTCTTCAGTCATGTATCCTGAGCGTGGCGTTGATTACAATGTTATGTTGGAGGTGCATAATGTCCAACCACTGGAGGAACGCAGATCCACACACAGTGCTCGTTTTATTTACAAGCTGGTGAATGGTCGGATTGACTGTTCAGACCTCCTGTCCAAACTAAACTTTGCAGTTTCTCGCTCCTCCTCCAGAAGCGCTACCACGTTTGTTTATGTTACGCCGAGGACGAACCTCCTCTGGAAGGCTCCCCTGTATCATATGGCGTTGAACGCCAACGAATTCTACGGGGATATTTTTGACGGTTCCCTTAGTTTTAGTTCTCAATTTTCTATTATTTTAAGTTATTATTAATTGATTAGTGGTATTGTTTTTATTTTTTACATTTTTAATTACTTTGATATTTATTTTGACTGTATGTAAAGGTGTTTCAAATTGCGCGGTTTTTTTAAGAATAAATAAAATATAGATGGCGCACTGAATTTGTCTGGGTAAGTGGGCATTCAGAAAGTGTGATGTATGACATTTACAAAAATGGCTTCGTACCCGGTACAACAACGCGTTCAAATTGTTGCATTATTTTATGAAAATCAGCGTTCTGTGAAAAGAGTTTTTAGAAAATTACGTGAACTTTATACTTTACATAATCGTCCATCTGAAAGTACTATTGATCGAATTATTAAAAAATTTCGAGAGACTGGTTCGGTGTAAGATCAAAAAAGTGAAAAATACTGTCGTAGTGGCCGTTCACAAGGTTTGGTTCGTGAAAGTGTTGCTCAAAATCCTGAAATATCCATTAGACAACGTTCACGACAACTTGGTCTTAGTGGATCAACAACAAGGGGTATTCTACACAAGGATTTAGCTCTGACGGCATATAAGGTTCAAGTAACACAGGAACTGAAGCCATTATATCATTTAAAACGTCGTTCATTTGTCAATTTCATCAATGAACAACCAGCCGATTTTTCTCAAAAAATAATGTTTTCCGATGAGGCACATTTTGAACTTGGTGGCTATGTTAATAAACAAAATTGCCATATCCACGAATTATTCATGAGAAACCTATGCATCCTAACCAGTTACTGTATGGTGTGCATTATGGTCAGGTGGTATAATTGGACATAACTTCTTTGAAAATGCTGTTGGTGAAGCTGTAACTGTCAATGGTGACCGATGTCGTTGGATAATAACCGAATTTTTGTGGCCTTAATTAATTATTGTAATATTGATCTAGAGGTGGTTTCAACAGGTTGGCGTTAGACCTCACTTTGCACACGAATCAATTGATTTATTCAGAGAAAAATTTCCTTTCTTTGGGGTTATGTGAAAAGTCATGTTTATAAAAACAATCCACAATCAATTCCTGCTTTGAAAAATGAAATTATTCGTGTCATTGGTGAGATAGAGCCTCAATTATGTCAAAATGTCATTGAAAATTTTAAGAAAAGAGTGGACGTCTTTGGAGCTTCAAGAGGAGGTCATTTGGCAGATATTATTTCTCGCATATAAATGTCATAACTGATACTTCAATTACCAATAAAAAGTTTTTGAAAGCGAATGCAAATTATGTGTTTTATTTATTCCTTAAAAAAAACGCGAAATTTGGAACACCTTTTACTTTGTTTTATTTGTATTCAATGTTTTGTCCATTAATTGGGTTCGCCTGTTGGAAAATAAATACATTATTATTGTTATTATTAGTGGTTAATTTAACTGAAAAAATGACATTGAATAGCTTGTTGAATTACGAAATTATTTTTTCTTAGTGTGTACATTCGATTCCCTTAGATTTTGGCGAAGTAACAAAGAACTATCGACACTGTGTTTAGAGATGTAGAAAAAAAACTTACGATATATTAATACAAGTGAACGTAAATCATTGACGCAGATTCGAAACAAATTTCAAACGAGATATTTGTATTTATATTTAGTAAGGAAATAACTGGCAAACATGTGCCTTGTCAGGAACCAAATTCCGAATAATTTTCTTAAATTATCACTTCTATTATAAGCATATCAACAAAGATATAATTCCTCAGATTAAAAACATACTCCAAATATCTAGAATTCTCTAATTTGCTAATAATAAATTCACAGATCACTGGAATTTATTTTTAAATTGGAAAGCGGGTGTTTGGAATAGATGCCTAATTGTCATCAACATAAATATCTGGATCACGAAAGATAAGCAATTATAATCATTAGGATAGAATTTTTATTGTGTTTATACGTAAAACATCAAACAAAAGGTTCGTATTATTAAAATGCCGATATATCCATGCGCCGAATATCACTGGGAACATCAAAGTTGGCCAGGGCGATATATAAATTGAATGTTTTCATTCGCCTATCAGTCCCAATGCCAACTTAATATACTGTTACTTGTATTATTTTGACGTTTACACCAATAAATAAAGTGTTAAGCAGTGAAAGCCCTTCGTTTATTTGAAAAGTGAACATCACGAGATGGAGACGAATACTTCCTCCTCGTTCGGTCCTCCTTCTTTAACTCTAAGAATGCGTATCTCTGTTCTAAATTTAAACAGGTGAATCGTACACATCGCGTACGTAAAACATCCGACGGTGACACCAGCGGCATTTGTTTCAGTTAAAAGAACCCATCAACAAATGAGTAATGGTTCTACTTCTTCAAGTATCTTTTACGGGAGTGTTTTTTTTTGTTTGTTTTATGTTTTTCTTTAGAAAATTTTTTTGAGTACACTTAAAACTAAGGGATCTTAAAAGCCTACTCATTACTTCTGCTTTTTAGTATTAATTCGGTGTAAAACAATTTAATATAACATACAAACTTTACGAAGTTCAGTTCAAGGAGATTTGAAAAGTGTCTCTGAAGTAGTTTCGAACGAAAACTATGAATGTACAGTCTTCGACAAGTTCGTATTTAAAGTATATTTTATTATGTTATTATCGTATTACAAAGGGTACTAGGAAAGTTTTGCAATATGACGCAGCAATGAATCGTAGGAAGCTGCTTGTTGCTGCATGTTGAGACATGTTCATACACTACATGTCATATTTATTTGCCCACCGCAATTTTATGTGTTTCCTGAAATACTGATTATCTTTCGAAAAATCTTTATTATAATTATTCAACAATATTATTAGTGGAAGTAATTCCATATGAATTTCTACGAAAATCTTAAATTGTTTATGATACATCGTAAAGGTGTCATAAATTGGAAAAATACCATAAATATTATATAGGCTAATCCCTACAGTATTAACAGTTTTACCTGCATTTCCGAAAGGTATTACCGATATTGTGTTATTGTACTAACTAATTACAATATTAGGATGAGAAAGGTCAAGGTTAAGGCAAGCGGGTTTATACGGAAGAATTGCTCTGCGAAAACCACTACTACGAAAGCAAAATAAGATAAAACGACTAAATTGGGCTAAAGAACATAAGAATTGGACGATTAATCAGTGGAATAATGTGTTGACAGACGAATCGAAGTTTGAACTTTTCGGTAGTAAAAGGCGAATATTCGTAAGAAGATCCACAGGAGAAAGAGTACTGCCAGAATGTATTGCGCCTACCGTAAAACATGAAGGAGGTTCAGTAATGATTTGGGGGTGTTTTGGTGGAAGATCTATAGGCGATCTCGTCAAAATTTAGGGAATCCTAAGAAAAGAAGGCTACAAGGAAATTTTAGAAAATAACACTGTTCCTTCAGGACTAAGGATTCTTGGCAAGAACTTTGTATTTCAACAGGACAACGATCCGAAACACACTTCTAGATTGTGTGGCGATTACTTGCGTCAACTAGAAGAGCAAGGGCAAATCTCTATAATGGTATGGCCAGGTCAAAGTCCTGATCTGAACCCAATAGAGCTTCTTTGGAAAGAATTGGACCGGAAGGTTCGAAAACGTGCTCTATCATCCACCACTGTACTGTGGAAACAACTTCAAGAAGCCTGGGCACAAATTACAGAAGATACACTGCAAAAATTAATTGAAAGGATGCCGTGGTTATGTGCCGCAATTATCAATAATAAAGGTGGGCACATTGATGAGAGCAAAATTTAATAATAATTAATTATAAAGTTTTTATATAAGAAAAGTGTAACTATTTTATGTTTATTTTACACTATTGTATTGGTACAATAAATAAATTTTCAGTACACATTTGATAGTTTAATAATTTTGGCTAAAACTAAGGGTGGACAAATAAATAAGACCGGTAGTGTACGTGCATAGTCGCGCCATGTCGATGGATTCAGCTATTCACTAGCAGTGAGAATGTAAGGTGCTTGCGATTGCATCGTGGCCACGAAATGAGATAAGGCCAGTTTTGCGTTACAATTTCGTACGTGGTTTAAACATAGACCAGTGCTTCGAAGAAATGACTCTTGCACTAGGTGATATTTGTCCACATCGCACAACGATATTCAGATAGTAAAGAGAATTCCAAAGAAGAAATTTAACTGTGGAGGATGCTGAGAGACTGGGGAGGCCGCGAACGTCAATTACGGAGGAAAACGTTACTACTGTGACCTACCAACGCCTGTACTTCTCCGATTGGGCTTTGCTAAAGTTTGAAGAAAATGCTGAATTTCATCGAAAAATCATCTTCAACCACGAAGCTCATTTTCGGTGTAATGGCTTTGTCAATAAGCCTAATTTAAGTTACTGGACAGCAATAAATTCACATGTGCTTCAAGAGACAACATTGCAACCACAAAAGGTGACCACATGATATGGATTTTATGCCAGAGGTGTGATTGGACCATATTTTTCGTCGATGAAAGTGATCGCCATGTTACGGTAAATGGAGTTCCCTATCGTGCCATATTGGAAGGCTATTTTTAGCCAGAATTGCATGGACTCGACATTGGCGATATGTGGTTCCAACAAGGTGGTGCCCCATGCCAAACAGCTGGTCAAACAATTGATCTATTGAAGGGGAAGTTCGATAATCGTGTAATCTCGAGAAATAGTCCGGTCGAGTGGCCACCTCATGCGATTCGACGTCGTTGAATTTCTTTTTAAGGGGTTACGTTAGGTCATTGGTTTATACCAATAAGCCAACAACGTTAGAAGAGCTGAGAGACAAAATATCAAACGCGAAATTGCCAACGTTCCGGCCAATGCGTGTGAATGAGTGATGGTCGAGTGCCCCCCTCATACGATTTAACGCCGTTGAATTTAATTTTATGGGGTTACTTTAGGTCGTTGGTTTATTCCAACAAGCCCATAACTTTCGAGGAGCTCAGAGATAGTATCGAACGCGAAATTTCCAACGGTCCGACTGATATGTGTGAAAAAGTAGCGAAAAATTATCTCCAAGGAATCGATCGTTGCGAACGTGCTCGCAGTGATCATATGAACGAGATCGAATTCCGTAGTTAAATGTAACATGTGTGCTGCACCTAGAATAAATTTCAGTCCAATATTTCAATTATTCTGTGTTTTATTTAAATACAAAGTTGTTATGTCCTTATTGAAAAACCTGGTACAAGTGGTCACTTCCGAACGAAGACGCACACTGCATTACATACACACATATCAGCGACGAAACCTTTTCTACGTTCTTGTGGACACATAACGAAGCACCGACCGAATTTTCGAACTCTAATAATCAGTAGTAAGATTCATTAATTTCTTGTATCTAGAGAAGGTTCGACGATTAATAAGAAAATTCAGGGTTAACAAATGCAAATTTGTCTGCTTATTATGCTAGTTGGTTTTACATAGTGGTAACGCGATACTGTAATTAATTTTATAACTGCTATTTCCATTTTCAAAGTTTGTAATAATGTCAGAAACTGCACGATAAATTTCAATGTGTGTTCACATCAATTACCACCACTTTACGAATGCTTTATAGTCTTTTACATAGCATTTAAGGTCTACATAAAAGGTGTGTAGATAAATTTACATAAGAAAAGATTTTTAGTAAAAAGAAAAAAGTCTTCCAAAAATATCGCATGCAAAATTTGCCAATTATATTGCCCGCGTATCTATTTATGTAAAATAAACAAACATATAAGAACAGGACATTGATGCAAATCCATCAAAACCTTAAAACAATGGAACGGCGACTTGAGGGATCTAAATTCGATTTAAAATTTGATCCGGAACGCCCTGACAAGGAGCCCCCTTTGTTTCTGGTGATCCATGACAAGTGCCTCGGATTTATATTCGTTTCTCTCTATCTCTGTATATAACTTTTCTTTCAATAGATCTGCGCTCGAAATCCGTATTCAAATTCATTTCGCCAAAGAATCGATGCCACTTAAGGAGAAGGTGTATCCGAAATAATTGGATGTTTTTGTCGACAAGTTGCATAAATAGTGTTTCTTGTTTTGGAGTAGTTCGTTAGCTGCAACTGGTAAAGTTAGTTTTTGTGAATATCTAAAGTATATTGCTAGGTTTTAAAAATAAATAAAACCTTTAATAAATTACAATAAAAAATTTGTTTATATTCTAACACTTCGCTTAACAATATGACAATTTTTTGGATAATTTAGTCCGTGTTTCTTACCACTTTTTCAGTGCATTTTAACAAACATTTTGAAAATTTCTCTCAGCTAGTTGTTGGATTAGTTTACTTACTGTAATTTTACATTTTAGGCTTTTTTTATATTGATTTAGTTTCTAATGCTGACTACCTACCCTAAACTAACCTTTAACACAGCAGGAAGCAAATGGGATATTGCATACTATGATATGGCCACCTCGAATTCCTGACTTAAATATTATTGAGCATGTGTGGGATTATCTTGACAGAAAAGAGTGCGAAGGGGGGCCAAAGAACAAAAACGAACTGTGGAACACACTACATGAAGTTCGGTACAATATTCCTGAAAATTTCATTAATTCATTAATGGAAAGCCTACCAAGAAGAATAGGGTACTATAAAAAAGGTAGATAGTAGGTAGATAGTTTCATGGCATTTCAATGCTTAAAGAGTTGCTAGTTTGTCAGCATAAACCAATGACTTAACATAGCCTCATAAAAAATAATCCAGAAGCGTTAAATCGCACGAACGAGGGGGCCAGTGAACAGGATCACTTCTGGAAATAAAGTTGTCATGAAATTGATTTTGCAATAAATCGATTGTTAAGCGCGCCGTATGGCAAGTTGCGCCGTCTTGTTGGAACTAAATGTCGCCGATGTTTAGCTGATTAATTTATGGAAACAAAAATTCAATCACCATGGCTCGATCGCGGTCGCCATTCACCATAACGGCAGCTCCTTCCTCATTTCGAAAGAAATAAGCACCGATAATGCCACCAGCGTGTAAACCGCACCAAACAGTTAATTTTAACAGATGTAATGGTGATTCGTTAAAGGCTTGAGGATTGTCTTCGCTCCAAATACGGCAATTTTGCTTATTGACGCAGCAATTTAACCAGAAATGAGCTTCATCATTTTCCACAATTCTTCGATAAAAATGTTCATCTTCGGCCAGTTTCAAATGAGCCCAATCAGCAAAAATGCGACGCAAACGATGGTCGTTTGGCTTCAATTCTTGCACGAGCTGTATTTCATAGGCATGTAAGTCAAGATCATTGCGTAAAATCTTCCACGTAGTCGAAGAACAAAGTCCAACAAGTTGAGAACGACGCCGAATCGACATTTCGGCGTCTTCTTCAATACTTCGCGCTACAGCAGCAATATTCTCTTCGGTACGCATATTTCGTTGTCTCGTTGATGGTTTTGAATCGAGAAGAGTAAAATTAGTGCGAAAACGATCAATAACTGCACGAATTGCTTGCTCACTAGGCCGATTATGTTGACCGTAAAATGGACGAAGTGTTCTATGAACTGAGCAAACAGATTTATTTTTTTCAAAATAAATTTCCACAATTTGGAAGCGTTCTTCTGGCGTTAAACGATTCACGATGACTTGCCAAACCTTACTGAACAGAAATGTCAACACAGTTTGACATTATCAGCTGTCAAACCATAGTTATCGATATCGATAGGTCTCATGCAGCTTAAAAAACTCCCATTATATATGGGGTAAATAAGTTTTCTTCGCCTGAAACGTTGATATTTCCTTTAATTCATTTAAAAAAATAATTCAGTTGTACGTTACTATATATTTGTAATTAGTAACTTGTGTTAATTATTACAAAAAATATTTTAAAATGCATTCATTTCTATTTTTATAGAGAAACTTGTAACAATTTTAAAACATTATTTTTATCCATATTTATACATATTATTAATTTATACGCAATAAATATCTTGTTAAGCCTCGTATTGATCGAATACATTAATATATTATGTGGTAAACTTGTTTATTACATCATCGCATGCTACTTGAATACGATACGTATAAAACAGTATTTTTTTTTCTCTCTAAATAAAATCTTAGTTAATTGTTACAACTGATCCGTATCTATGACAATAATATATGGTAAATCATTTGTTTCGTGAGCTGTCAACCATTAATAACAATAACAGATCGTTTTCAACAAATGATTTTTTTTCCTACCTTTAAATTAATACCTTATACGTATCTGCGCACAACTACTATGTAAATATATATTTCAACACACAATCAAATAAATTAGATCTGTTTCTATATCTGCCCGTTAAAGTGTTGACATCTAATTGACAGTTCGAATTGGAATTATTTATTTACGTATACTTTGTATATATCTAACTGTCAGGTATTATTCTACAATTGTTTAATTAAAGGCATTGTGTCTGATTATAGTTCGTTTCAAAATATTGGGTTGGCAACTAAGTACTTTCGGTTTTGTAGTATAAAATAAAACACTTTTTTTTTAAACAAAGAATAGTTTTTAATCAATTATATATTTTCCATTTTGCTCAATCACCTTTTCCCATCTTTCTTTCAGCTGCATGATTCCGCGCTCATAAAATTTCTGGTCCTTATCAACAGAAAACTGAACCAGGTGCGAGTGAAGGTCATCGTCATTTGTGAAAGTGTTACCATTCAAAGAATTCTGCAAACTTCGAAATAAATGGTAATCAGATGGTGCTAGATCAGGGCTGTATGGGGGATGTAGCATGACTTCCCAGCCAAGCTCCAATAGTTTCCCACGAGTTGCCAAAGATGTGTGAGGCCTTGCATTATCTTGGTGAAAAACTACACCTTTCCGATTTGACAATTCTGGCCGTTTTTCTTTGATTGCTTCATCCAGTTTTATTAATTGTTGACAGTAAACATCAGAATTGATCGTTTGGTTCGTTTGAAGCAGCTCAAAAAACACAACACCTTTGTAATCCCACCAAACTGACAGAATGGTCTTTTTTGGATGCAATTCAGCTTTCGATGTGGTTTGAGCTGGTTTATCGTGTTTGCTCCTTGTTCGTTTTCGAACTATGTTACTGTACAGGACCCATTTTTCATCACCAGTGATGATTCTTTTTAAGAAAGGGTCGCTTTCATTTCGTCTAAGGTGCATATCGCAAAAGTTGATTCTTTGTGTTAAATGAATTTCTTTCAATTCGTGAGGTACTCAAATATCAAGCTTCTTAACTAGCCCAAGACATTTTAAATGTTTTTCAATTATTGTGTGCGATACATGTAGCCTCTCCGCAACCTCTCGAACAGTTATATGACGATCCTCTTCAATTATGACTTTGATTTGGTCATCATCAACTTCAGTAGGCCGACCAGAACGTTGCTCATCTTTGAGGGAAAAATCTCCAGAACGGAATTTTTTATACCAATTCTGACACGTAATAGTAATATATGTCGAAAATGTTCGTTTCTGCACTCCATTTAAAATTAACCCACAACTAATAGCTTTAATAAAAATCACGCACTACTTGCTTCTGAAGTTACGTCAATGTGACTAATATCACGCGACAAACGGTAAAGTACAGCACTAACATACGTTATACAAAAAATAAAGTAACGCTCTCTATCAGTAAAAACCGAAAGTACTTAGTTGCCAACCCAATAATTACCTGTTGTTTTCGCGGAGAAAATTTTTATTCTAGACTTCTTTTATGATTGTGTAATTGGAAATTGATGCAAAGAAAACAATACGAAAATTAATTGTAAGAAATTGAATTTATTCGCGCCACGAATTGATTTTTATTATGTGGATTGAGCATTTTGTTATTTTTAATCATGATCATCATCGGCAGTTAAAATGCATTTACAATAATTACACAAGTATACACGGTTTCGAGATATTAAATAAACACATTTTTTACAATTTTTGACAATTAATCTCCATTTTATTCATTAAAAAGTGTTAAATTAGAAATGAAGAGCGGTCGAACTGAGTCGCTTGTACTGTTTGGGATCTGTTTCACGCATTAAAGTGCAACAGTAGTCGCTCGTCATGCCCTCGTCCCAAAATCCTTGGTATCGTTTTTCGATTTTCGCCAAATCTTGGTGTAGTCGCTCTCCTTGCTCGTCGCTTGTATCATCCAAGTTTCCAGGAAAAAATTCGAGATGGGCATGCAGAAAATGTATTTTAAGAGACATTCGAGCTCCGATCTTGCAGTAATTTTGCATATATTTTCCTCTTTTTTGAAAAACGGTAAAAGCGCCTAATTTCTAGTTCTATGTACACTGACTTTTGTATGAGTGTCAAGATATTTCCACTCCTGCATCCGTGATGCGAGCAATTCTGATTTTTGTTTCGATAAATTCAAATCACGAACCAAATCATTGAGTTCACTTTGCGAAACTAAATGTTTTTCCTCCATGTTAAAATCGCTTCCACTGTTCGTCGGTGGAATTTGCACTCGTACCTAGACAAATTGTCAAAGGATCATTGCTCGCACGGGGAACTGGCTTAGACACTGATGATACTTCAGGATATTTATATTTTGCTAGTTTTTTTTGCATTTAGATCGACGATATTCATTAGGCAAAAGTAACAATCATCTACATGATTTTTCGGCTCTCTTCATAACATTGGCAATGAAAATGAAAAACATACTTTTTTACCGTGTGACCACTTGTATAATATTGTGCTACACGCGTTACAAAACAATTTCGGTACCCACGGCTTGTGAGAGTTTGATACAGAGAAACCAAAGTAATAAAAATATGCATTTCTGATCACATTAGTAATAACTTTGCCACTTTTTCTGATCATATACCATCCGCAAATATAACAAAAACACTTTGAATCAACTTTACAATTCTGTCTTTGCATTTTCACACGTTTTGGATTCAAAAAAAAAACTTTAAAAATACAAATTAAATAATGTTTCTAGCGACGCCAACAGCTGACTGTCATTATAATAGCACAGTGCTGCCAACATGCGCGAACTCACAAATTAGAACCAATTTTGAAAAACGAAACCCGAATTTGAATTCAGCACCTCAAATAACGTCAGGATTTGTTCTCATCTGCTCTGATCCAAAAGTTGACCGAAATTTATAAAATTGTGTTATGGACAAGTTCTTCGTAATGTTAGTGTACGAAGAATGCTTCCCACTGAACTTTCTGGATGGTTGTATCGGGTATTTAAATAAAACATAATTGAGATATTGGTTTGAAATTTATTCTAGGTGCAGTACACATGTTACATTTAACTATGGAATTCTATCTCGTTCATATGACCACCGCGAGCATGTTTGCAGCGATCGATTCTTTGGAACCAATTTTCCACCACTCTTTCACTCATATCGGCCGGAACGTTGGTAATTTTACGTTCGATATTGTCTCTAACCTCCTCTAACGTTGTTTGGCTTATTGGTATAAACCAATGACCTAACGTAACCCCTTAAAAAGAAATTCAACGGCGTTAAATCGCATGAGGTGGCCACTCGACCGGACCATTTCTCGAGATTACACTGTTACCGAACTTCCCGCTGAATAGATAAATTGTTTGGTCAGCTGTGTGGCTTGTGGCACCATCTTGTTGGAACCGCATATTACTGATGTCAAGTCCATCTAATTCTGGCCTAAAATAGTCTTTCAATATGGCACGATAACGAACTTCGTTGACCGTAACATGGCGATGATTATCATCGATGAAAAAATATGGCCTAATCACACGTCCTGCATTAAATTCACAAAGCACGGTCACTTTTCGTGGTTGCAATGGAGTCTCTTGAAGCACATGTGGGTTCGCTGCTTTCAAATAACGCATATTTTGCTTATTGACAAAGTCATTAAGCCAAAAAATGAGCTTCATCGCTGAAGATAATTTTTTGATAAAATTCTGAATTTTCTTCAAACTTGAACAGAGCCTAATCGGAGAAGTTTCGGCATTCTAAATGACTAAGGCGTTTCAATTCTTGAGTTAATTTGATCTCGTAAGAGTGTAGCCAAAATCTTTAAGCAAAATTCGTCAAAATGTGGTTTGGGAGACTCCCAAATCCTGTGAACGACATGGAATCAACTGATTTAGCTCATTTTGAACTGAAGCACTTACGTCTGCGATATTTTCGATACTTCGACCAGTGCGTTGTCTCACTGGTACAGGAACATCCAATAATGAATATTTCGACTCGAATTCATCCACTGCAGCACGCACAGCCAGTGGGACGATTATTACGATCCAAAGTTGGAGTAAGCACTGTTAAAGTTGCGACCACCGACTCACAATTCCGGTAGAAGTTTTTAATAATTTCCAAACGTTGCTCGTTCGTGAACTTCACCATGATAAAAATGTTACCTTGACTGACGTTTTAACGTTAACAAATCATGAAAAACGTTCGAGGGTCCGTTCGTATTAAAAGGCAAAATTGTTATGTCCCTGTTGGAAAACTTTTTACTATTGTTTCATTGTCACCTTGGAATGGTTCTTAAAATTCGTCATTACTTTAGGAATTATATTGGCTCAATGTTGATTTAACACAAACACTATATTAAACAAAATATATTTAGCTTTAGATGAATACAGTCAAACTTATGTATTAATATATGTTAACGATAACACATTATAAGATGAATTAATTTTATAACTGGGAATTAAACCATATAAAATTATAGTTCACGAAACTTAAGAACACTGTGTGGATATTTGAATTTTCGAATAGGCTTGAATTATATATGTATATATATATATATACATATATACAATATATATATCTTAAATAAATATGTCAAGTATTATTGTGTTTAATTCTCACTCACTTGCGACAATATAACAAAGAATTCATATAGTCATTTGATTTGTAAGTTACGACAATATGAACAGTGTGTCTGAATGCAAAAACGTAATGCATAAACTCTGAATTCGATATGCAACAAGCAGTTTTGTGTGATAATGCTCTTTTCAATGTTATAAGTGTTACGAGTATCGAAGATAATATACGACCAGATTGATGGTCGTGTTCTTATATTATTTTCGATAGTCGTACCACTGTGTTTGAATTGAAAAATTAATGATGAATTTTTAATCATGAAGGTAGCTAGGTCGTGAGCATATATCATATTTTACAGTCGAAATTAATCTACGAATAATTTAATTTTTCAAAGATTCTGCCAACGATTTTGAAATCGAAATTTATCCAGCTTTTTCAGTTAAATGCTGAGAAAATTATACTTGAAAAGTAATAGCAAAATGTGTACGTAGATTATATCTAGCGTATGAATGATTTTAGTGTAAAAAATAGTTAGTTTCTTCTCATCTAATTCACAACTACAGTTCTACGTAGTACGTCAG
>JAVIWB010006315.1:0-92758 GCA_031893035.1 Dermolepida albohirtum | reverse complement strand
TTTAAATGGTGAGGCACTGCCTCACCTGCCTCACCTGACCAGCCGCCACTGCTAGGTTCATTTGCTTCTCTAGGCCAGAATAATATTCTTCATTCGCCGTTTAATTATGTGTTATCCCACTAGATAATGTTGCAACCTCGACATTAAAAAGTTGTTTAGAATCTCATTTAGTTTCCACTTGTACATTTTCGTTCTTGATCGCGTGGTCATCTTCCAGGTCACGGATTGTCTCTACATTTCATCATATATAATAAATTGTTAATAAATTCAGATTTTGGTTCATTTGTTTTTCGAAACCAACACAAACTTCTGTTAGTTGCGGTTTGATTCAGAAAGCAAAGGTCGTTCTGTCATAATTTAGCTCCTTCTTTCTTCACTCGTATTTTAAGCACGATCAGTACTTTAAATATATTTGACTTAAAAATTGATCTTGGCATTCCATTCGACAATGTTGTAATCCCAATATAGAGTTGTTCAAAATAGTATTTTAACAGCCTTTTCATTCTAAAACATGAAGGCAACTTCCAATGCGAAGGTTGGTTCCTTGTCTTGGAATCACATGGAAAGAACTATATTTCACACCATAGCTATTACTAACAAATGTAAACCCTGGTTTATTCATTACTTAAACTCAGAACAAATGTCTCATAAAAGTGTAGGGTTGTCTTCAGTTCTTCTTTGTTTATATACACTTTTGTACTTGACCATTCATCCAAAAATCATATTGAAATAACTACATTTCGTCACATATAGTAACACTTCTGACAAGTTCAGATCTTGTATAAAACCTAAACACATTTCTCTTGGCCACCTTATCATTTTTACTGAGATAGCACGTACAAATCATTTTCATGCATCCACCAAGATATACGTTTTGCGCATACTGCACGAGTACTTAATATAATTCTCTGGATGTTTTTATGATTGTATTGAATTGAGTGTTAGATTACCTAAGTCTTACATTTTTAGAGTAATTCTTAATTGCTTGTCAAAGCATTCTTTTGCTACTTTAAAGTGTTTCTCTTTTTAAAAGTTCAATTGGTTTCGACTTTTAGTTCTTTTCCGTATCAATTTTTTTATCAATCATTTGCCTTGGCTTGTTATTTACTTTATGTAATGAATGGCTTTATATTTCCTAACACAATGTTGATAAAATTTAGCACCTCTGTTATCGACAAAGGAAAACAACAATTGGCAATGCGTTATTACGTGGCTGGAACGCGTAACAACTAATAAATATTAAACACTATCATAGAGAAATGTTGTTTAATTTAAAAGTCTTGTAGTAAACAATCCATATTTGAAAATAATTATTATTTTAATGAATTATCAATTTAAAAAATAGTAAATTATATAACTCAGCCTTAAGATGTATCTCAGAACTTAACCCTTTGCACTTCAGCCTAGTAACTCCTGGAGGATACCAATAACTACAGCAGTTTAGGGCTTAAAATTTCTTAAAGTGTGATATCTTTGGAAACAATCACCCATATGCATTCGCGGTTTACCGGGGCAAGTATCACAATATTCCGAAGTTTCGCGTCTTTGTCCTTTTTCCTGTCTATTAGAAAAAAATTCCCCCTCATTTGTGTCGCGCCATGTATGCCATATAGAATCTTTGGAAAGAGCTTTATTTCTCAATTTGTTCTTGGCGTAATTATTTGTTTCTAAAACAATTCCATCCACCAACTCTTCCGTGAAATGCAGCTTAAAAAATTGTAGTGGTTCTTCGATGTTGAAAACTTGTAGCCCTGGTACTTTATTTCCTGTTGAAAAGTTGATTTTTTGAAAGGGAATGTCGCTTCCCCTAATATCACTCCATGCATTGCTGTCTAAAGGCGGTGTATCTTCGCCCTCTGAATAAGATTTAATAATTTCAATTCTTCTTTTTGTTTCTAACTACTATTACGTCACTAATGGTATTTCACTTAAATCCTTGCCATGCAACGCAAAATCGAGATCATCTTCCACATCACAACTATTGTCAAAATTTTTGCCTTCCATCTTCACTACACGAAGTGTTATAACGTTATAATTGTAACGATAAAAAACTAAATAAAGGACTTATTATAATGTAAAAATAATAAACGTATAATAAACACTATAAGATAAACACAGACAATTTGCTTACCTAAGTGTTAAGGGCGCTGAGTCAGTAAAACGACCGTGTCGCCGTAGCCGCGACAGTGGATTTATTGTTAGCATTTTAATGTCGCAAATACGGCGACAACGGAGTGCAAAGGGTTGAAATAACTACAAAAGCATGTATTTCCTAAAAGTTTGTTATTTTTGATTTTATCATAATATTTTGATTAGTGCTTTATTAAATCTTCAAGACATAACAATATTTTAGATCCTATTAATTTGATGTATTCCTCTTTTCTTCAATTTCTTTATAAAAAATAAGTAACATTTTCATGTGTAAAGTATGTCACTAATTTTACGAAACCTCTGTATTTTATAGTGTATTGAAAAAGAATCATTTCACTCGTATGCGTTTTAGTTTTGTATATGCGTCTTTTGTTTCTTTCTTTTTTTTTGTCGTGAGCGAAATATTAAAATGCGATATTAAATTGATTAAAACTTACCAAATGCTTGTTTAGTACTACGTATGTTGTTACTGTCCATAAATATACATCTTCACATACAATAAATATTTGTCATTGTAATTTTGAAATTAAAAAGTTACATTTTTTGTATATAGGCGCTAAAAATAAATCAGTATAACTGCAATATGTTATTTGTATGTACTTATTTAGAGAGTGATGGTTAAACATTGGGATTGTACGTGTTTATTTTTAGTTTTTCAATAAAACAATTCGAAGTAATTTTGTGTATTTGCTTCTGAATACAAATTAATTGATATGTAGTTTTTTCATGGTTCGATGTTTGTCTATATCCAAGCATTTTTTTTACAAATTATCGAAACCATATGTGTGCAAATGTAATGTGTTCCTTTTTGTTTAAGTATCGAATTAAATAGTTTTGGTCATTTAATTTAGTAGCGTGTAAAAGGAAGGCCAAGAGTTCAAATTACAGTAAATGAAAACGGTTTTATAAATTAAAATATAGTATATATAAGTTTATATTACAATGGTAGTGTCGAGTACTTGGAATAAGAAAAAAGAAGACAAGCACTTTTTCGCAATTTTAAATTAAAATTAATTTAAAATAAAATTGTGAAAAAATGGTGTTTTAAATGGAAAAAAAATGAAGAAAAACTTTCTTTTGTTAATTAATTTTTGCAATTTTGAATACAATTTGACTTAAAATTGTGAAATTGAGAAAGCAAAATTGTATTTTTCTTCCTGTTTTCATTAAAACACCAATGCGAACTAGTGTTTTTCGTTCTTTAAAATTAAATTTAAAAAATCACTACTTTTTCACAATCCAATTTAAATTTAAAAATTGCAAAAAATAGAGTGCTTTTTTTTTTTCTCGTCAAAATTTTCCCGTTTTTTATTTAAGTCACCACTGTAAAATGGAAAAATTAAGGGAAACACCACTTTTTTACGCTTTTAATTAAAACAGCGGAAAGGTAGAGTGACTTTTCCTTCCTATTTTCGTAAAATCCCACTGTATTTTAAATTTTAATTTAAAATTAAATCTAAAATTGTTAACAAATTTCACAATCCAATTTAAATTTAAAAATTGCAAAAAATAGAGTGCTATTTTTTTAAGGGAAACACCATTTTACTTTTTAATTTAAAATAATAAAAAGTAGAGTGACGTTTTTTCTTTGTTTTTTATTTAAGTCACCACTTCGTATTAAATGGAAAAATTAAGGGAAACACCATTTTACTTTTTTACGCTTTTAATTAAAACAGCGGAAAGGTAGAGTGACTTTTCCTTCCTATTTTCGTTTAAAATCCCACTGTATTTTACAATTTTAATTTAAAATTAAATCTAAAATTGTTAACAAATTTCACAATCCAATTTAAATTTAAAAATTGCAAAAAATAGAGTGCTATTTTTTAAAATTTTCCCGTCACGTAAAACACCACTATACTTTTTCGTAATTTTAATTTAAAATGTTAAAAAGTAGAGTGACGCTTTTTTCTTTGTTTTTTATTTAAGTCACCACTTAGTATTAAATGGAAAAAGGAAGGGAAGCGTCATTTTACTTTTTCACACTTTTATTATAATTAAAACGGCGGAAAGGTAGAGTGATTTTTTCTTCCTATTTTCGTTTAAAATCCCACTGCATTCTTTTACAATTTTAATTTAAAATTAAATCTAAATTTGTTAACAAATTTCACAATCCAATTTAAATTTTAAAATTGCAAAAAATAGAGTGCTATTTTTCCTTCGCGTAAAACACCACTCTACTTTTTCGTAATTTTAATTTAAAATGATAAAAAGTAGAGTGACGCTTTTTTCTTTGTTCCTTATTTCAGTCACCACTTCGTAGTAAATGGAAAAAGAAAGGGAAACGTCATTTTACTTTGTCACATTTTTAATTAAAACAGCGGAAAGGTAGAGTGATTTTTTCTTCCTATTTTCGTTTAAAGGCCCACTGCATTCTTTTACAGTTTTAATTTAAAATTAAATCTAAAATCGTTAACAAATATCAGAATCCAATTTAAATTTAAAAATTGCAAAAACTAGAGTACTATTTTTCCTTCACATAAAACACCACTCTACTTTTTCGTAATTTTAATTTAAAATGATAAAAAGTAGAGTGACGCTTTTTTCTTTGTTCTTTATTTCAGTCAACACTTCGTAGTAAATGGAAAAAGAAAGAGAAACGCCATTTTACTTTTTCACACTTTTAATTAAAACAGCGGAAAGGTAGAGTGATTTTTTCTTCCTATTTCCGTTTAAAATCCCACTGCATTTTACAATTTTAATTTAAAATTAAATCTAAATTTGTTAACAAATTTCACAATCAATTTAAATTTAAAAACTGCAAAAAATAGAGTGCTATTTTCCCTTTACGTAAAACACCACTCTACTCTTCCGTAATTTTAATTTAAAATGATAAAAAGTAGAGTGGCGTTTTTTTCTTTGTTCTTTATTTCAGTCACCACTTCGTAGTAAATGGAAAAAGAAAGGGAAACGCCATTTTACTTTTGCACACTTTTAATTAAAACAGCGGAAAGGTAGAGTGATTTTTTCTTCCTATTTTAATTTAAAATCCCACTGCATTCTTTTACAACTTTAATTTAAAATTAAATCTAAAATTGTTAACAAACGCAGCAGTGTTTTTCTTTCTGAGTTTAACTTAAAAAAGCACTCTACTTTTTCATATTTTTAATCTAATTTAAATTTAAAATTTCCAAAAAAATAGAGTGCAGGTTGTTGATAATTTTGATGGAGCCTGTGGTTGATTAACTTGATCAATAAAGGTTGACATACAAACCCTTACCACATTAATTTTCGTATTCTGTATACCTATTTCAACAACTAAGTTGTCATCATCAGCAGATAATTGAACAGTGTCGCACCTGTAAAACTACGGTAAAAGTACCCCTACGAAAACAAATTCCGCACGCGATCCGTACCGCTGAAAGTCAAAACGTACACTGTATATTCGTTTCACAAGATTTTTAAAAATTGTTTTACTTAAACTAAGATGAATGGCATTAATTCATATAATTCTAGTTCTAATCTACTTCTTTTACTGTGCAGATATTTCATTTCAAGTTTTAACCATTTCATTTTCGCAAATGAAATGACTTTCTCATTCATTCTACAATTTGATGTTGTTTTTATTGTAAGGGGTTATATATCAATCTTCAGTGATCAAAATAGAGTGCTGCTTTTCTTGTTCTTTTATTTAAATACCATTTTATCGGGGAATTTATTTTAAATAAATTTTTACTTAAAATGGAATAAAAGGGGAGTGGTGCTTTTTATTCCTTTCTCTTTTAATTCCGTTACTACTTCACATTAAATGAAAAATATTACTTTACTGTTTAATAATCCAATCAGAATAATGGTACAGTGGTGTTGTCTTTTGTTTTTATTTTCGTTTAAAACACTACTTCACACTTCCATAATTTTAATTTAAAATGAAATCTTATTTTTAAATTATTGGTAAGTTCTAATTAAGGAATTCAATTTTAAACTAATTTAAATGTTAAAATAGCCAAAGATTCGTAACTTTATTTTAAATGGTAAAATGTGAAATCGTGATTTTTTCTCTGTTTTTATTTAAGACAGTAAATATTAAATACTAAAAAGGTAGAGTGGTGTTTTAAATAAAAAAAAGAACCATGAAAAATGTGTGCGTAACACAAAGAATAACAATAAGGCGTTGGTAAATACTTGAATTTAATTATTGCCGATTGGAAGAGACAAGAAAGAATTTAATAATATAACATGTATCTTCAATCAAAGTTGAACATTACAAGCCATTCCCCCAAACATACGTATATTAGCTTCTTCTGGGCTTCCGGGCTGGAACCGTGTCACTGGTATAACTGCCGACGTTTCGTACCCACTCGTATGGGACATCTTCAGGGCTCAACTACTGCTACTGTCTGTCGCACCGAAACAGTAGCAGGAGACGCGGTTTCAACCCGGAAGCCAACAAGAAGATAATATGGACCACGACCGCGGAAGTCTACGTACCAGATTTACAAATTAATCTAAATCAAAATTATGAAATTGTAAAAAGTATTGTAGTTTTTCTTTTTATTTTTTTTATTTAAAACGCCGTTTTATAATTTCTAATTTAAATTTAATTTTTCTAACTTGTTTTTTATAATCTTAAAAACCACTCTACTTTCCCAAAATTTTAATTTGATTTAAATTTAAAATTGACAAAAATAGAGTGCCACTTTTCTTCAATTTTTTAAAGTTTAAAACACACTTTTTTATAATTTCAATTTGAAATGGTAAAAAATAGAGCTGTATTGTTTTTCTTTTTGCATTTAGAACAGGACTTTACCTTTTAACAATTTTAATTTCAATTAATTTAATATAATTTAAAACTGTTAACAAGCGGAATAGTTCCTTCTTGTTTTTAATTCAATATAACAGAACCTAGTGGTTTTGCTTTTTTTTCCCTTTCTTATTTAAACTAGCACTAATATCACAATTATAAAAAAAGTAAATCGGTATTTCCTTTTTTAATTTTTCTTTATGTTTTAATGAATTATTTTTTTTTCGGATATACTAAGTTTTATTATAAAAAACTTATAATCGGAATATATTCGATAGTTCACTGAAGCATGTGATGAATTTTTAAAACTTACTTGTTTATTGCTTTCGCTTTTCAATGTATTAGATTTGGTTATTTATTTATTTCTTAATTTATTTTTCACGATTCTTCTTATTCGCCTTTTGCCAATATCTGGGGAATATGGCGGGTGCGGTAGGACCTCCCATTTGAGCGTTTCTAAGTAAGTTTTAACGGGTTTGGCAACGTAAGGCCGAGCGTTGTCATGCTGTAGAATCACTTTTTCGTGCCTCTGCTCGTGTTGTGGCCGCTTTTCGCGCAGTGCTCGGCTTAATCGCATCAATTGAGTTCGATACCGTTCCCCCGTGATGGTTTCGTTCGGTTTCAATAGCTCATAATAAATAACACCGCTCTGGTCCCACCAAATACACAGCAAAACCATCGCAGCGTGAATATTCGGCCGAACCGACGACGTAGAAGCATGACCAGGCAGTCCCCATGATTTTGTTCTCTTTGGGTTGCTGTAATGAATCCATTTTTCATCACCCGTGATGATGCAATGAAGAAAACCCTTCCTTTTTTGCTGCTGGAGTAGTTGTTCACATTCGAAAAAACGACGCTCACCTTCTCTTGCCTTCAAATCATAAGGAACCCAAGTTCCTTGTTTTTGAATCATTCCCAACGCATGCAATTGCTGGCAAATGGCTTGGCAGGTAACTCCTAATGCTGAAGCAAGCTCTTTTTGCGTTTGGCACGGATCGTCATCGAGCAATGCCTCCAAGTCAGCGTCTTCGAAGGTTTTTGGTCTTCCTTCACGTGAACGGTCGTTAACATCGAAATCACCGTCTTTGAAGCGACGGAACCAATCACGGCACGTTGTTTCACTTAGAGCAGCATCTCCGTAAACTTTGGAGTTTTCGATGCGCTTCAACCGCCCTTTTTTTCGAATGAAAGAAGAAAAGCAACACTTTCCGTAAATGACGATTATTCGGCACAAAATCAGACATTTTCACACACAAAAGTATATGACGCAAAAACAAAATCACTAATGTGTCAAAGCGGTTTGTTTACCATATGTCTAAGCTTGGTTCATGTCACAATCGACCAGCACTTACTACTGGAGTCATCTCTTGAAAAACATCGAGAACTTAGTTGCGCACCTAATAATTTGCAACTATCTATTTTTGGGACTCCATATTCTCTTCCTGTTTTTCCTAATTTATATCGCCTTCACAGACAGTCTTGCTGAAACTTGTCAATAAAAACATGGACGTACAACTCTAACCTTTTTCATTTTATTAATTATTAATTGGTCATTTTCTGTTATTTATGTGTTCCTTTTCATATCAATTTTTTTCCCTTAACTTTTCTAAGATATTTCGTTTACATCAGTAGTTAATTTTCAATCTTAGGCGCCCCACCTTCACCCCAATAAAATGGAAAAAAAGCAGTAATTTTCAATCTGGGGACGGGGCAAAGTTTGCATCTTTCCACGTTTCAATTGCAAAGCTTATATATCGTTCTATATTTCATATGTTTCAATAGATTGCTTATCACCATGCGTTGCCTCCTAATCATTCATATAATAAGATGATATGGAACTTTCCCAATATTTGTAGTCGTTTTGCTGTTTTAGTGTTTTTATTGCTTAGAGTTGATGTATAGTATTCCTATTGGCTTTTAGATCGTTTTGCCTTTGTTTCACCAACTCGCGCATTGCTAGGCTATCTAGGCATATGATAATTGTTTGGTGTTCATCGTTTAAAAATAGAAAAACAATATTAACGACATTTAATTTTACTGTGACATATTTCACAAATGAAAATTATAAACATTGTATGAGTAAAAATTTTAAGAACTGTTTTTTTTGTCACAGAACTCATTTATTTTTTTTATGTTGCTTCAAACAGAAAAGACCGGCAGTGAACGAGATTTACACAAAAAAAATTGTTGTTAAGCGATTGTAAGAATTATTCAAAGGATGTAAATTTTTTTTGAACAGAAACTCCCAAACATCGCAAAGGTCTATAGCAATGTGTTTAGCTTACTGTAAAATTGTATTACGGTTTGGAATGACTCGATATTTATTATGTCATGTTTTTTTTTTGCCTGAAACGTGATTAAATTATCTGAAAAAATTTTAAAGAATATAGGCTTACAAACTAGGTAAAAAAATTGTCGCGGTAAAATTTTTTATATTCTAAATACCAAAACAAAAATGTGTGTCTATAGAAATAATACACGTATCCTGAACAATAGGGAAAAATTCATTAATTTTAATGAAAGCTAGAATACATTTATTTTTACTTGCTATTTATCGTCTTATTTTCGTTTTTATCACCCAAGTTTTTGCAAATTTTTCGTTTTTCTGCATCTGCTAGTTTCAGTCTACTGGTATATGTTAGGTGATTTCTATTCTCTGGCTTTCCTTGCTATCAAAGTCTGTCATTATATATATACGAGGTGTGTTTTTTAATTAAGGGCTATTTGAAAATAAAAACCAAGCGAAAGAAAATTTTCAAAAACCAAATTTATTTTGAGACTCTACATACGTTTCTTTATTTTTCAACATAGTTGCCAAGTTTGTTTAAACACTTATCAAAACTCATAACTAGATTTTGAATACCTTCTTCATAGAATCTTGCTGCCTCCTCCGATAATCAAGAGGTCACGGATGTTTTGACGTCTTCATCATCGTTGTAGTGGTTGTCGCCGAAATGAATTTTTAGATAACGGAAAAGATGGAAATCGTTCGGCGCAAGGTCGATGCTGTAAGGGGTTCAAAACTTGCCAGCCAAAAGAGTCCTATAAAGATCGGATCTGAACTGCGGCGTGAGGCCTTGTATTATTACTCCATGATAATACAAGACCTCATACCCCGATCCCAATAAATTCCCTCTAACAGCATGTCGCGTCTTTTGTTTTGAATTGCTTTGCGTAGCTTTCGCAAGATTTGGCCATACCTCGCACGGGGCGGGCGTTTCGATAATCTTTTATTCATTAATCATTTTAAAGACATTACCTACACGGCTGCAACTGAGCACAGTTGTTCCCAAGGAATGTCGGGACACGACGCAAGCACTCGTTGCGGCACGCGCTCCACCTATTAATGTATACAACAAAACGGCCTTTATTTAAAAAACACGTCTCGTATGTATGTATGTATATATATATATATATATATATATACACATTAGTAATGGCATATATATATATATATACATATATATATATATATATATATATATATATATATATACATATACACATGTATACATATGTATATAACAAAACCACATTTAAATATTTTATTTAAAAGTTAATATCAGCACTTAATATTCATATATGAGCATGATTACTTTACCACGCAGTTACTTCTTTAGCTTTCACATTCAGTGTAGAACAAAAGAAATATTATTTAAGTGTATAAATTGTTTTTTAATTGAGTTAATTAAAGCGAATCCCCGTCAAAATAAAATCGAATTTATCCAATATTTAACGCACGCATTTTATAATACAATTCTTCAAAATACATAAGAGATTTTAAGCCAGATAATTCCCAAGTTTTGCGTTTTATGTAAATACGCTTGATTTATCAAACCTTATTAACTTGTATTAATTTGAACTCTACTTTCTTCTAATACGCTGACGAATTGAATTTTTAAAACTTTTTAATCCGATGATAGATATTTTAATTCTTATTTAATACCATAAGAGTTAGATTTATTAATATATATATCAACAGTATTCCCAATATTAGAGTAAAATATATTTTGAAATCCGATGCTCTTGTTGACTTTTTTAAATATTAAACTTCGTAGAAAAACAAAAATACTATTTTGGTATTATTTATTTGAATTTAAAACAGTAATATGTAAATTATTTAACAAGAAATTAGTACGTGTAACATTTATCTATTCCTTGTTGAATTTATATTTTAGTTTGCGAAAGTAAAACTTCTATATTTCTTTTTCATTTAAATGAATAACGGCCGAATTATTTGTGGTTCGGATTCGTAAGCGTTGACGCAAAGTACGACCGACTATGTGCATAAATTGATTCATATCCGGAATTCCAAATAATTGTGCATTGTGATTTGTTTAAAAGATATGCCCGCTCTACCAGGAAATTTAAAAGACGTCGCCATAAATTTACTACCTGACGTTTTAGATATTGAAAAGCAAGCACAATCGCCGATGCTGTGTCGGGGATGAAAGGAATGGTAATTCATATATTTCACTCGTTCGTTTAAAAATAAAAATTTTGCGATATAATCACAAAAAACTGTTGTGTTAAATGTTTTCTCTGGATTACATGCAATTTAATTGCTTTTGTCTGTGTCGTTCTTCTTTTGTTAGTAAATGTAGTTGTACCTTATATGTAGAGATGGTCGGTATGTTAAATGTTTTCTTCGGATTATATGCAATTTAATTGCTTTTGTGTGTGTCATTCTTCTTTTGTTAGTAAATGTAGTTGGCGCCTTATACCAGATTGTTCAATATGTTTTGTCGTTCGATAATAATAATAATAGTAATTTATTTTGTAATGACAATTACAAAAAAAGTCAAAGTAAAATCAACAATACGTTCCAATAGCTAAAATACATATGAATAAAATAGTATAAAATACATAAAAAAAATTATAAAATTTTTATTAATGATGTTGAAGAAATTCTACATATAACATATAAGTGTATAATACAAAGTACCAAAAATTAAAGACAAGCTTGCATTGCAACTATAGGTCGTGCATATATTCGTCAATAGGATAGTATGCCTTTTCAAGCAGCAACACCTTCATTGTTGCGGAGAACTGTACATAGTTCACATTTTTAATATTTTGCGGCAGCCTGTTATACAGTTGAGCTCCCCCGTAGTCAACTTAGGATTGGGATGTTTTTATCCTGTGATATGGTGTCCTAAGATTGTTTTTTGTTCCTAATATTGTGTTCGTGGACTAGTTTGCCAGAAATGAATTTATTTTTATTTTGATATGCATATTTGACTACTGTAAGTATTTGAATTTGATGGAGCCTGTGGTTGATTGACTTGATCAATAAGGTTGATATATAACCCCTTTCCACATTAACATTTGTAAATTCTGTATACGCATTTCGACAACCAAGTTGTCATCATCAGCAGATAATTTCAAAGTGTCGCACCTGGTAAAACACAGCGAAAAACAATTGAACGAAAATCAAACTCCGTACGCGATCCACACCGCTCAAAACCAAGATGTACACTGTGTCTGTTTCACAAGATTTTTAAAAATTACTTTTACTTAAACTAACATGCACTACATTGAAAAAGGTTATTATGGTCAAGCAAGTGCCTGTCTGTGTGATTTATGTGTGATTTATGATATTGTTCCTCCTGTCTTTCAGTAGAGAGAAAAGGGGAGTTTGTAAGGGGCCGGCGTCATTAAAGTTCACCACATGGCTTAAATTCTTTAAGATGTGCATGCTTTCATACGCGTCCAGTTCGCGATAATTGTACACGTTTTTTATCAAATGTAAACAATCCATATTTTTCCTTACCTTTCGCACATAAAATTCAACCGACCGGAAAAATCGGGTATAGCGAGACATGTATTAGAAAATAACCACAGTGTTAATATGGATTGTTTACATTTGATAAAGAACGTGTACAATTATCGCGAACTGGACGCGTATGAAAGCATGCACATCGTAAAGAATTCAAGCCATCTGGTTAACGTTTATGACGCCGGCCCCTTACAAACTCCCCTTTTCTCTCTACTGAAAGATAGGAGGAACAATATCATAAATCACACATAAATCACACAGACAGGCACTTGCTTGACCATAATAACCTTTTTCAATGTAGTGCATGTTAGTTTAAGTAAAAGTAATTTTTAAAAATCTTGTGAAACAGACACAGTGTACATCTTGGTTTTGAGCGGTGTGGATCGCGTACGGAGTTTGATTTTCGTACAATTGTTTTTCGCCGTGTTTTACCAGGTGCGACACTTTGAAATTATCTGCTGATGATGACAACTTGGTTGTCGAAATGCGTATACAGAATTTACAAAAGTTAATGTGGAAAGGGGTTATATATCAACCTTATTGATCAAGTACTGTAAGTATATATTCAGATGGTATTGTTAATATTTTTTGGTTAATGAACTCATTTTTACATGTTTCTAGCTGCTTTATACTTTCTATAATTCGCAATACTCTTTCCAGAAGAAAAAATATACTTGCATCCGTAGACATTCCCCATAAAATAATGCCGTAAGTTGCAACCGCGTGAAATTCGATGAGTGGAAACGTGTTTTATTCGTCGCACACGGTAGATTGCAGCATTTAGTTTTTTTGCCGTTTCCAATACATGCTGTGACCAATGTAGATAAAAACACGATTTTATAGTGCGAAATACATTTTATTACTCAATATAACCGCCCTGAACTTCAATACGCTTGTTCCAGTGATCGTCTAATTTATAGATTCCATCCCCGAAGTGAGAATCCGGAAGACTCGAAATATGCTTCCACAACTGCTATTACTTATCTCTTCGTTCGATGAAAATCGTTTCCTACGCATGAATTTTTTGTGATGTGAGAACAACCAGATTTCAGAGGGAGGTAAGTCTGGCTAATAGGATGGATGTTGCAATAATTCGTACTTTAATTCACTGACTTTGGCAATGGTTTTTTGAGCTGGGTGAGAGGGTGGGTTGTCTTGACGAAAAATGATTTCTTTCTTCTGTAAACCAGGTCCTTTCTCACGAATTTTTACATCCAGCTAGTTCAAAAGGAGACAGTAATAATCAGAAATTATTGTTTTACCAGTTTGGAGGTAATCCACAAACAAAATTTCTCTTGCATCCCAAAAAACTGATACTAACACCGTCTTCGCCGATTTCTGGACCCTAACTCGCTTCGGAGCCGAAGTACCAGGTTTACACCACTCCCCAGCCTTTTGTTTTGATTGAAGATCATGGTGGTAGACCCAAGTCTCATCCATAGTGATAAAACGACGCACAAAATCGTTTTTATTCTTTCTAAAACGCTTCAAATGTTGCTTAGAAAGTCGCATTTGAATGTGTTTTTGTTCCGTTAACGAATACGGCATCCATTTTTCTGAAACCCAAAACTTCAGCCAAAATATTGCTCACACTGCCTAATGAGATGCCTAGGGCTTCTACTACATCTGTCTCGGTTAATCGACGATCTTCGAAAACAACGATGCTACGATTTCTGTTATTGATGTACTTTGTGAATGAGAAAATATAAAATGAGAAAACTTCACACGTGTTCATAAAAAAATAGTACAAGACTTATTGAACAACCTGGTATGTAGAGATGCTAGGTTTTACCGGCGCAGAATAGCGTACCTTATAAGAGTGAGTGGGATGATCTTATTTATAACTGCATCGCGCAATTGTGCATTAGTTCACTCGCGTTGCTTCTAAAGTGTGTATCGCTGGTTCAAATATTACGTAAATGAAAACACAAGTTACAAGTGATATACAGTATTATGAAAATAAATCGCAGCACTGCATCATTTTTGAAAAATTTCTTATAATGGAAAACTATGTACGCTACCGTCCAAAAATTTAATCGCAGCACATAAAAGTATAGTGTTATTATGAAATAAAATAGATGGTTTACTTTTACTTAAAAATCTGTTTGCAGAATAGTACACTAATAAAACTTAATCATAAAATGTAGAAATATTTAAGCGTTAATATAAATTATATTTTAATTTCATCAACATAACTGCCTTTTGCCTTAATGATAGCGTTACATATGCGCAGCATACAATCTGTTAATTGCTGAAGATTCTCTCTCTATATTATTCTAAACGTTTTGTAAAGCAGTCTAAAGAGTCCCCTTGCTACTGGATAAAGTTTCATGTACCTTACTGTCCAAATTATTCCACAGCAATTCAAGAAGATTACAGGCTGAACTTTGAGGAGACCATAACATTAAACTCAGACTTCTTTCTTCTGGTTAACTCTCAAAACTACTATTTTGGTGATATGTTTGACGTTATTATCTTATTGGTAAACCATATATGACGCCTATTATGTCAAGGCCTGAAAATTCCGTGTTCTAATAATAATTTGTGTTCTTTCTATTATTTGACAAATTTTGCATAAATAAATAACCCCTAAACTCCTCCCAAACCATAATATTACCCCTACTGTGTCCAACTGTTTTTACATTGATCTAAAAGAGTCTCTTCGATGAGATGGCGGAAAAATGTGCATAATTTATTGCTATATGTTTTAAACTTCGGCTTGTCTGATCATAGAATTTGTTTTAACTCTCCACTTGGTTAATTTTTATTGGTATATGCTTAAGAAAGTATTCTTCGCTTATGTTTGGCGTAAAGATGAGATTTTTTTGCAGTTACTTGGCTTTTTCAGTCCAGCTTCTGCTAAATGTCGTTTAGCTGTTATTACGCGAATTGTTTTGCTATGGTGAAAATTAAATTCTGATATCCGGAGCCGTAAATCGTCGATTTCTGAAGCATGGCACTCTAATGTACCTATTTTTACTGACTCTTATTATATAGGGTGTGCAACTTAATTCGATTACTTTTTTTTGTAAAAAATGCCTTTATTTTATCATTAAAATGAATGAACATATTATTCAAAGTATTGTCCATTGGAAGCTACAACTTTTCCCCATCTTTCGGGCAATTGAGGTATTGCTTCCCGAAAGAACCGTTCATCCTTTGAGGCTAAGAACGAACTAAGCCAAATTTTGATTCTTTCAACTGAAGTGAAGCGTATTCCACTAAGGGCATTCTGCATCGAATAAATAGTAGTCAGAAGGGGCAATGTCTGGGCTATAAGGCGAGTGAGGTAAAACTTCCCAGCCGCTGTTTTCCAAATAGTTTTTAACTGGTCTTGTAACATGAGGCCGAGCGTTATCATGATGGAATATTATAGACTCATGCCTGGTCGTTTTTCAGCAATTGCTCTCTTCAAACGAATTAATTGTGGTCTGTACAGCTCGCCCGTAATATAATCACCAGGTTTTAACAGCTTATAATGGATAACACTCGTCGAATCTCACCAAATGCCAGCATTACCTTGGTTGATGTTATTGGCTGGCCAGGCTTTACATAAGATTTTTTTCGTTTTGGATTATCGTAATGAATCCAATTTTCTTCACCAATAATGATTCGATGCAAAAACGACTTCTTTTTATGGCGTTCAAGCAGCATTTGCGACATGCAAAATCGTCTTTCAACGTCTCTTGGCTACAATTCGCGTAGTACCCAATTTCCTTTCTTTTGGATGAATCCCAATGCTTTTAAACATTTTGAAAAGGCTTGGTGAGTTACTCCCAACGTTTCTGCAAGTTCTTCTTGCATTTGACATGAACCTTCATCTAGTAATGTCTCTGGTTCCTCGTCTTCAAACTTTTTTGGTTGACCTGGACGCGGTCTGTCTTCAACGCTGAAATCACCGCTTTTAAAGCGTCAATACCATTCACAACATGATATTTTTGTCAGAGCAGATTCATCATACACTTCTGCAAGCAATCGTTGAGCTTCAGCTGCACTTTTCTTCCAATTAAAGCAGAAAATTAAAACTTTCCGCAAATGTTGTTTATTTAACACAAATTCAGATATTTTCAATGAGCTCAACAATAATGTTGTTGTACAAAATTCAAAATAGTGTAACTAAGTATGGTTGACAGATGTCAAACCTTTCCACCAAAAAAAGAACCAGCTGTCATACTCAACTGTATATAACAACAAACGATCTCCATTGAAAAGTAACCGAATTAAGTTGCACACCCAATATATTATTATTATATCCACTATTATTATATCCACTTTATAACATATGAAATCATCATACAAGTACTATAATTATATTACGATTGGCAACACTGATTTTGACAAAGATGTGGTTACGTATCTCGATGCGTCCTAGAAACACGCGCATATATTTGATATTTTTGAAGTCGTAGTGTATCTTTCATAATATAAAACATGAAGTGTATATTACATTGAAAAAGTTAACAAGAGTTGCGGGATTATTCTAAATACTTCCTTTATACCTTGTCAAGTTCTAGTTCAATAAAACATCATTTTAAGCATTTTCACACAATCGTTTCACAATTTCATTTATGTTAAGTACAATCATATAATAATTTATTTATAACTCATGTACAACGATATTTTTATTGTTTATGTACACAAAAAAAAAACGTTATTTTAATGATAAAGGAAACGCCCAACGTTTAGCCTTATAAAAAATAATCCAGTAGATGTAATTTAGCGTATGCAATGACACTCGAAACAAAATATATAATTTAGTGTTATTAAATTGACCTTACAGGTCAGCGAATTCTCTTTATTGGTACAATTATAAAGGTTAAATGTAGGTAAGAAGTATAATAGCAAAATATTCCATTATAATACATACAAGCACATTCCAAATATGAAATAGTATAAAGCAAATGTATTTTTTTATTAATTTTTTATTTCGTTGTTAATTTTTTTAAATACATCTAATAAAATCATCTACTGTTGTTATTTTTTATGTTAAATAAACAAATTATGTACTTTGTATAAAGTTTTGTGGATTTCTATTGTTGAACTCGCTCTTGCAAATTAGATTCTCAATAACGATGCTAATTAATAATGAAATCAATAGAATTTCAGTGTCATTGTATATACATATATGTATATATTTTTACGAGAATATATTTTCTTTTTTTTCATCTGAATTTTATATCTTTCAAAGTTGGTATTTGTTTAGTTCCAATGGAAAAAGTGGTATTAAGTGTTACGACACGTTCGTTGAATAGTTTGGTTACTGTAAAAATGTCTTGCAAATTTTGCGATTTGATGCGATTTCATATTGGTAATTAGTGGAAGATTAAGTTACTTAGATTTTGGATTTTATCAATGCTGTAAATTAAATAAATATAAATAATTAATAAATTAAATAATTAAAAATAACATTATAAATTCTGAAAAGTTAATAGTGTCAATATTAAAATATTAAACAAAATAACACTCAAATACAGATGCCATAATTTTATAATAACGTACAGAATACTTATAAAAAAATCATTTCAAAATTTTGCCAGTGAAACACGTCTGCAGATGAATATTTATCAACTTACAATTAGTCTTATACTCCGCTGCAGTGTTGAATTTTGAAAAAGATTAGCTGATTGTGCTGTCCACACTTGGAAAAACATTTTTAACGAATCAAATTAAAAATAAATACTTGGCTTAGTTTCACAAATATTTCTTTCACTTCTCTGTGTATATTTCGCCTAGCGGTATTGCAAGGAGTTACAAAATAAAAATGTAAAAGTAAAAGTAAATCTTAAAAGATTTACTTTTCAAATCTAATAATAATCTGATATAGTAAAATATCTGTGTTTTTTATATTTTTAATTAGTTTTGGATTTTGATTAAAACAAAATAGGTGATGCAACTGGCCTTCCGGGCAGGAACCGCGTCACTTGTATATTCGTCGACGTTTCGTGTCCATGTTGTATGGGACATCTTTAGGGTCGAACTACTGCTCTGAACCTAAAACTTGATATACAAGTGACGCGGATCCAGCCCGGAGGCCCAGAAGCAGATAGCATGGGCCACGACCGCGGAAGTCTACGTACCAGATTAAAATAGGTGATATTTTCCCATTCCCTTTTGGCAATTATTGGAAGGTCTCTTATTTTGTTTAAATTACAGATTAGATCAACGCTTATATTGTTTTTTAAATTACAGATTTTGTTAAAGATAATAATTATAAATTCTGAAGAATTTAATAAATATGAAAACATTAAATAAAAGAGAACCTAGATAAAGATGTTTTTTAGATTGCGAAACGAGTCATCCATAAAGTAAACGTTTCTTTCTCAGATATTTATTGCATGATGATTGTAAATACTGTGCTGTTCTATGAAAACATTAAATAAAAGAGAACCTAGATAAAGATGTTTTTTTAGATTGAAACACGAGTCATCCGTAAATTAAAGAACGTTTCTTTCTCAGATATTTATTGCATAACACAATGAAACAAAATTTGTTTTACACACTTACTACAAGTGTAGTGTGCAAAGTTTCCAAATTCAGTTTTATTTTTTAATAATCTCTTGTAAGTCCATACACTTTTCCGAGCGGTGCTCCCATGTCTTTAATCCGTCCAAATATTATAGTAGTTGGCATCTTATTCTGCAAAACAGGCGATTACGAATGTGATGGCCTCCCCATTCAATGAAATCTCTATCCTTTGAGCGAAATTTTGTGCCTAGGAAACACAAAAAAGTTACTGGAAGCCAGATCTGGTGAATACAGTGGATCGTCGATCAACTTGAATTCCAATTCGTGAACTTTTGCCTTTGAAGTGTAAACGGCGCGTTGATTTGGTGATATAAAACTTTTTTTTTCTTCAAATGCGGCCGTTTTCCCGCAATTTCTGCCTTCAGCTTGTCAAGTAATGATGCGTAGTATGCCTCTGTTATTGTTTTTCATTTTTCAAGATAGTCGATTAACGCCGCTCTGACTATCTTAAAAAATAGCCGCCATCACTTTCCCGGCTGTTGGAACAGTCCTCGTCTTTTTCAGAATCTTAAAGTCTGGATATGCTAGTAATTTATCAACTTATCGCCCAATTACTATTCTCTCTAATTTTGCTTAAATCTGTCCCCTAGTTGGGTCTCACCTTTCGTTCTGTCATCATGACTTTGTCAATAAGAGTTCAATCATCATTAATAGTTCCTAGTAATTTATCAAACTATCGCTCAATTTTTTTTTTATAGTTTTGCTAAAAACTTTGAACAATGCATCTACTTAGCTATATCCCCTAGTCGGGTCTCACTTGTCTTCATGTCAGCATTTCTTTGTTGATAAGCGTTCGACCATCATGAATAGTTCCTGTTTTAAAATCCGGAGATGCTAATTCTATATCAAACTGTCGTCCAATTATTATTCTTTCTATTTTGCTAAAATTTTTGAGCAATACATCTATTCCGCTATCTATTCCTAGTCATTCTCACATATCTTCCTGTCAGCATGGTTTTGTTAATAACAGTTCGTAAATAATGAATAGTAAATGTTTTAAGATCTAGAGATGCTAGTAATAAATCAAACTTTTGCCTAATTACTATTCTTTTCAATTTTACTAAAATCTTTGAACAATGCATCTATCCTCTAATTGGTTCTCACCTATTTTCCTGTCAGCATGGCTTTGTTAATAAGTGCTCGATCATCATAAACAGTTCCTGTCTTAAAATCAATACTACTTAAATGTCATATTTTGTCATTTTATATATAGCGCCATCTATGTGTGGATACAGAAAACTTATCAACTCGTGTTGTATAATGGCTTAGGAGTTGCAATAAAAGTTAAAATTCAAATATACAAATTCAGCTAACAATGTTCAGAACTATTACAAAACAATCTCCCAACTTAAATGGTATCTACTTTATTATAAATTAAACAATTAATTCCGTATACAAAATGTGTTTTAAAAGTAATTTAAATAATGTAAGAAAATAACCACCTTGCAACTTAATAATTTATGTACTGTAAATATATTAACACTATTTCCATTGGATTCTCTTTAATCTTTCATTTAATCAGTCATATTATTGGGTATATATTTTTCAGATGAAAAGTATCTATTGCATTATAACTTTCGCAAAAAAAGTAAAAGCCATTGCTGTGTGTAAAGCATGTTACGTTCATCTTACATTCACTCACATACTGTATGTTTCTCTCTTGTTCAGTAAGTGTACTGAGTGTATGCATGTAAGGTACCTGCACGCTAATGTGATCTACTCTTAGGTTTATTATTTTGAACATAATTTTGTATAAATATAACTTATATATATAGCTATATATACATATGTATAATATATACATAGTACATATATTTTGTTTACTCTGTACTCACTCTCATTTCTAATATATTGTTTTGTACAAATTACCAGTTTGGTTTTGGTTGCTCACCTTTCCGCTTTTCACTCTCCCCTCTCTATTTTTTTTTTTGTAAATACTATTTTTACACACATACCATCACGATCGAATGGGGGTTGCTGTATTATCACCGTTTGCAATTTTGGTTCTCTGTGTGTTTGTTTTTTAAATTTTTGGCGTTGACATCAACCATGGTTTTAACAGTGATCGGGCTTGGTTCTGGGAGGTATACAAGTAAAATGGGAACGGTCACTTTTAATATATCTTCTCAGTCTGCACCAACTAACATGGTTTTAACATTCTTTTTACACAAAAAGGAACTCGACTTTTTTTGAAAATAAATATTTGTTTTTGCAATGCTCAAAATACTTGAGGAATAATTTATTTTGTCGCTTAATGATGTTAAACTTATGTAAAGCTTTGCGTTTTACGAAAACTTTTTCTAAGCGGGTTATAATTTACTAATCTAGAAATTAATCGTTCTGCCAATTTGTCCTTTTTCTGCAGGGTGTAAACGAAGTACACCAACATACTTAATATGTAATAGCTGTAATAGTATTGAGCATAAAATACTAATGCACGAAAGCTCTATCTCAAACGAGATCAAAGAAAAAAATTATTTAATAAACAGGCGGGACACGATCCGACTCTGATAAATTTAGTATTCCTTTATAACTACAGTGCTACCCCTACTGAAGTGTAGTTGTGAGAGTTATTGATGCTTTGACGCATACTATAAGTCGGAAGTTAGTCAGTTATCTACTTCCCTTGTATGGCTTATTCAAATCACAAATTAACAGATATCGTCTTACTATACGATGAAACAGGTGGAAATGTTAAAGCCAGTAGATGTATTTATGAAGGGCGGTTTCCGAACTGAAGATATCCTTCAAGTGATTTAATCTTACAAACGGTGTACAAATTGAGAGATCTCCGTTGCACCGAAATCATGAAGGCAATTGCCGTGAAAGACCACACACATTAAATTACAAATGTAATTTTCTTCATCTTGACTTCCGGGCTGGAACCGCGTCTACGTCAATATTGGCACCGACGGTTCGCCACCATTTGTATGCCCGGGCTTTTAAATTATTTCTATTTTGGTTCAAAAGAAAAAATTTTGAAGCCTTTATTTAAACAGTTCTTTTTTCGAATTTCGTAATTTGGTAACTTGATATAAAATGTAATACCGAAAAAGATATTTCTATTATGGTTTGAAATAAATTTATTTATTTAAATAATTTTAATTCTACAGTTATTTTGAGCAGTGTACTTTTAGGAAATCATTAAAAATATAAAGAATTATTATTGTACAAAGGTAAAATCAAAATAATTTTAAATATAACGAAATATAAGATGTACTTCTAAGATACTGAAAACTAACTAAAGAAAACGCAGAAACACTTCTTTAAATATTAAGTAAATTGTAGAAAATAAAAAGAAGAAAGAAAACGTATATTTTATATTGGGTCTGGGAAAAAGTTCGTGGCGTTTTTCCCGATAGATGGCATTGGTTGCCGATAACTAAAGAACAACAAGTCACAGCGACACCACCAACAAGACGGCTCGTTTTTTAGATGACCTTCCGAACGTTAGTTTGAGCGTAGAAACATTGTAATCGGTGCAGTGGTTGGAAAGTTATTCGCACTTGAAAATGGAGAAGAATAATGAGAAATTTCGCTATATTCTGCAATATTATTATGATAAGGGGAAGAACGCTGCGCAGGCTTGTGATAAAATTTGTGCTGTGTACGGTGAAGGTACTTTATCGAAATCTGTTGCGCGGAAATGGTTCGCTCGCTTTCGTTCTGGAAATTTCAATGTGAAAGATAAGTCACGCTCCGGTCGTCCAATCACTGAAAAATCTGATGAAATTCTTGAAAAAGTCCAACAAGATAAGCATATCAGCAGTGTCGATATTGGCATGGAGCTAGGCATTGACCACAAAACTGTTTTGAACCATTTACACAAAGCTGGTTACAAAAAAAAGCTTGACGTATGGGTTCCTCATGAGTTGAGCGTGAAAAACATGATGGACCGAATTAACATCTGCGATGCGCTGCTGAAACGGAATGAAATCGAGCCGTTTCTGAAACGTTTAATAACCGGAGATGAAAAATGGATTACGTACGATAATCGGAAGCGTAAAAGATCGTGGATAAAGGATGGTGAGCCGTCACAAGCGTTCGCTAAGCCAACATTGACGCCAAAAAAAGTGATGCTGTGTGTATGGTGGGACTGGAGGGGAATCGTCCACTACGAGCTACTTCCAACTGGTCAGACGATTGATTCTCAACTCTACTGTGCACAACTAGAGAGATTACGCCAGGCGATTGAAAGAAAACGGCCCGAATTGATTAATAGGAAAGGTGTTGTCTTCCATCATGACAACGCCCGACCACACACTTCTTTGATGACCCGTCAAAAATTGAGAGAGTTTGGTTGGGAAGTTTTGATGCACCCACCTTACAGTCCGGATATAGCACCCTCTGACTATCATCTGTTTCGATCTCTGCAGAACTCTCTCAATGGAATTAAGTTGGTTTCAAAAGGAGCCTGTGAAAACTACTTGATTCAGTTTTTCGACCAGAAACCACAGAAGTTTTTCACCGATGGGATCATGGATCTACCAAAAAAATGGCGAAACATTGTCGATAATAATGGAGCATATTCGGTTTAAATGAATTCGTCCACGCGCCATGCGGGGACCAGTTGAATTTTACTGAAAAAACGCCACGAACTTTTTCCCAGACCCAATATATATATATATATATATATATATATATATATATATATATATAGATATATCATATAGAATATACGTGAAGGTGAAAAGTTCTCGGCCTGACAATGAAAGACTGCGATTTAAATTGAGCTCACTTTTGACAATAATATGGTGTGGTCGGTAGTATCAAAGGCTTTCTCGGAGCCAGTGTAAAGAACATTGTCCTGATCTATTGAATCAATACTAGGACAGATATATTATAGAACGAATTAGTTAAAGTTAATTTTTATAATATAGATCCATGCTTTTTTTATAATTATTATTATATTTATATATTTAATTAGCGTGCAAAATGTATTCCTATAATTTATATAGCGTAGGTGACAGTTGCAATAAATATATTTTCATATTATAATATAATACCCACAAAAATATCATTATAAATGTTTGCATTCCTGGACATACAAAGGGTACTAGGAAAGTTTTGCAATACGACAATGACTCGTAGGAAGCTGCTTGTTGCTGCATGTTGAGACATGTTCATACGTGTATAGTAGCCGCCGCCCATGTCGATGGACTCAGTTATTCATTAGCAGTGTAAGTGTAAAGTGCTTGCAATGGCATCGTGGTCACGAAATGAGATAAGGGCAGTTTTGCCTTATAATTTCGTGCGTGGTTTAAACATAGACCAGTGCTTCGAAGAAATGACTCTTGCATTAGGTGATGTTTGTCCACATCGCACAACGATGAATTTAACTGTGGAGGATACTAAGAGGCCGGGAAAGCCGCGAAAGTCAGTTACGGAGGAAAACGTTAATACTGTGAGGAAAATGCTTGGCGAGAACAGGCGAGTGACCTACCAACAGATAGAGGATACTTCAGGCCTAAATGCACCAGCAATTTGTTCGATTCTGCATGATCATTTACACGTGAAGAAACTTTGTTCTCTCTGGGTGCCGCATCGACCTACTGAAGAGCAGAGGCCATGACGTCTGACTTGGTGCCGGGAGATGCTAAAAAAGTTTGATAAGGGGCAATCTCGGTATGTAAACAACATCGTGACAGGTGACGAGACTTGACTGTACTATTACGACGTGCCGACCAAAGCTCAAAGCAAAGTTTGGGTCTTTGATGCTGAGGACCCACAGTTGTCAGAAAATCCCGATCTGTAAAGAAGAAACTGATAACTTGCATTTCGGACACACAAAAGACAGTCACAGCTAAGTGGTAAACTGAACAGTGCCTGTCTAAAGTCATTGTATCTATGAAGAACCTGCGGCCAAAGTCAAGAATGAACACCTGTTTCTTCCATCAGGATAATGTCTCAGCTTACCGCGCCAAACCTGCACCGAATATTTGACCACGACAGGCTAGAAACTTCGCGAGCACCCTCTCTACAGTTCAGATCTTACTCCCTGCGACTTTGCACTGTGCTCGCATGTGAAAATGAAGTAAAGGGAGGCGATTTTCTAGTGATGAGGACCTTCTGCGGACTTGAGACAACGAGTGTGCTTTACTCCCTAGTGCAACTTCGCAGAACTGGTTTAAAGATTGGTTCCGGAGGATAGAGAAGTATATTAAGTGTAGAGCAAATTACTTTGAAAAAATTAAATAAATAAAGCTGTATTGCAAAACTTTCCTAGTACCCTTTGTAAAAGATTTTACTCGATACCGCAACTCAAGTTATACGCCAGAAGATTTAAAGGTCATGAATTTCTAAAATAGAGGTTGAAGACCTTTAATTATATTTATTTGTGAACTATATAAGAGATACCAAACAATCGAGACATAATTCACTGCCAACCAACGCGAAGAAAAGTGTTTTTAGTAAACCAATATCACTAAAGCCTATAACACCACGTGGTCCTCATTACAAAGCTAGCAGAAAGAAACTTGTCACTCTGTAAGTTAAAATTTATTAACGAATCAAGCATATTACCGAAGTCCTTAATAGAGTCGACTTTGAGAATAATGTGTCCAATTATAAAAAATGAAGAAGGAGAAGGAGTTAACAACAGAACATTTATCGATGTTGAAATAAAACCGATTAGACTTAGACCAAGTTGAAATAAGGTTTAGACCTACTTGTAGCTTATTGATATCATCGATAGAGAAACAGCAATAAAACGCTTCACGTCATCACCATAACACCTGGCAGGAGTAGGTAAACTAAGTGACAAGTCACTTATGAAAAGTAAAAACAATGATGGGCCTAGGTTTAAACACGGAGGAACACCAGATGACGAAACAAATGTTGAACTGAATCCATTATAAAACACATAATTAATTCGGTTCTCAAGTTAGGATTGTATTAACTAAAGTAAGCAGAGCGCGAAATCGTAAGAAGATAATTTAATCTAATAACATACAATGATCTATTGTGTCGACTGCACGAGAAAAAATATTATGAGACAGGCATATAATGTATTTCTCATATCGATCAGTTTTATTGCTTACCACCGCCGTGTTCAATCTACTGTGGAAGTTTGCAATCCGAACTTGCACTGTCTTGGTCGCGGCAAACAAATAGTTGTATACCAATCTGTAGAAATAGTTCTTTGATCTTGTAGAGGAATTGTTGCTACATGACCTGCTTTTGAGATAAATGTCTCGACCATAATTTTGGAAACACTTTGAGAACGGATGACTTTTGCCGGCTTTTCTTCACCTTGGAACACCCAAACAGATGACTGACGATTATTTTGTGGCTCATATGAATAAATCCAAGATTCGTCACCACTGACAATGTTGTACACGTTTTTAGAGTTTCCGGCATTGAAGCGATCTAGAGTTATTTGACACCAATTTACCCTTGCTGCTTTCTATTCTTCGGTCAACAGATGCGGTATCCAACGGGAAACTAATTTTTTACACACAATTCTTTATGCAAAATTTTTTGAATTGAGATCTTTGAAATCCTCAATAATGCTTCAATCTGGCGATATGTCACATGTCGATCTTCGTTGATGATTTTGCGCACAGCATCGACGTTTTCCTGAGTGACTGCTGTTTTTTGGTGAACCTGCTTTTGGATCGTCACTAAGACTAGTCCGTCGACGTTGAAGTCTCTATACCAACGAGAAATTGTTGACTGATGCGGTGCTTCATTGCCGAAAACAGAAACCAACGCGGCGAGGCATTCTGTTGGGATTTTGTCTTCGAAAATTAAAACAAATTATTCCGCGAAAATGTTCTCGGTTTAGTTCCATTTTTCAAGTCACTTGTTAATTTTGACAGTTCGTTGTGGCTACAACACTAGACGTATCGCACTGAAACTTTGGATTTGGGTTAACTAAAGGTGAAGATTAATTTTTAGTACAGATATTTTATTAGTAGTGTCCTCTATATCCCACTATGCAAAAAGACGTCTCACGTATATGTTCAAGAATAGTGGATTGTATACAAATTTTTTCATTGGCAGGCGACGTGTACAGAATTAAGGCCATTTGATTTGAATTTAATTTAATGAATTGTTTTTATTATTATTTTATATTATTCAGCTATAAGTCATATAAAACATTGTGTTTATTTTTATTTTATAAATGAATTTCGAGACATTGTCTTGAACAGGTTCGGTGTAGTTTTTGAGTGATCTGTGAGCAGTAAGGAACATTAATATCTGAGAAAAAACATTTAATTTTATCTTGCTTTCTTATTCTTATTGTAATTCACACCTTTGTTACTTTAATCACATAATCTTTTTCTTATATTGATGAAACAAGATATACATATGTATGTATATATGTATTCGTCTTGTAATGCATTGTATGTTAAAATTTTAGTCGCAATTTGCTTCTAGCTAGTGTTGCATGTAAATAGTCGCATATCTCTTGTAGATAAATGTGCTGTCAATTTTGGAGTTCTTTTTTTAGTATTTTAACGATAAATACGCCATTGGTGAAGTAAATGTAAACCGAGAGCTTTGTTAATTCTAGTTTTGCCAGTAATCAGCATATGAATCGGATCGACAAAATGCATTATTCAGTTTTGGTACGTTTGCGCACCATGCGATGCATGTTAACGTTAATTTTATGTTTAGATGCCAACCATCATCACAACTCGTACTACTACAACAACAGTACTACCACCCCGCCAGATTCCCTCCATCATCACCACGATCCTTCCATGCAATCACCAGATATCGCCATCCGGTATCATCACAAACACCGTCACAATGACCCTAGCGTCAAAACGATAACGGGAAAGGATTCGCCAATCCTATTAAAGAACAGACACGGTAAAGATGACGATGATGATGATGATGATGTAGATGATGATGTGAGAATGAGACATTTTGGGATCGGAACTAATGACCCCAAATACACCAAAGCCAGTAACTATTACTTTAAGTCAAGGTTGAATTCGTGGAATAAAGTGCATTTAGCTTCAAGTGTAACGTTTATGCGTAGATAGATAAAAAAACCGTCATGAGTAGAGTATGTACATATTTTAGTCGCCTAATGCTATTTACATATTATTAACCAATATCTGTATATAAGTTGATAAATAATATATTGTTTTTTTTACCTTTTCATTCTTTTTTTATTTTATTGTGGTTTTTTTGCGTTAACTATTTTTATAATAGTTTGATGATCATATTCATAACTACTCTTGCTTTAAAATGTATGGATCAGAATTGACTGCACTTAAATTTGAAAAGGAAATTGACACAAAATTTGAACTTTGTAAAAGGCTTTCCAATAGGGACATAACAATTTTGTCTTTTAATGCGAACGCGCCCTTGAACGTTTTTCATGATTTGTCAACGTCAAAACGTCAGTCACAATTAACGTTTTTATCATGGTAAAGTTCACGAACGAGCAACGCTTAGAAATTATTAAAAATGACCCAACACAATTCTGAATCGGTGGTCGCAACTTCAAGAGCGCTTACTCCTATTTTCGGTCGTAATAATCGTCCCATCAGATAGGTTGCGCCTGCTATAGTGGGTAAATTCGAGTCAAAATATTCACTATTGGATGTTTCTGTGCCAGTGAGACAATGCATCGGTCGAAGTACCGAAAATATCGCAGCTGTAAGTGCTTCAGTCCAAAATGAGCCAAATCAGTCAATTTCGCGCCGTTCACAAGAAATAGGGAATCTCTCTTCAATTGACTCAAAACGGTTCCCCGGAGCGGTCGTTTGAGTTTGCTGAATAGCCAGAAGTCACACGGAGCTAAATCAGGCGAATACGGTGGTTGCGGCACGATATTGGTTGAAAATTTGGCGAAAAACTCACGAAGAATTAATGCAGTATGCGACGGTGCATTATCGTGGTGCAAAAACCAAGAGTTGTCGGCCCATAATTCTGGCCTCTTTTTACGAATAGAATTGCGCAAATGACGCATAATACTCAAATAGTATTCTTTGTTGACAGTTTGGCCGGTCGGAAGGAATTCGGAGTGCACCACACCTCGATAATCGAAGAAAACTGTCAACATAACCTTGATTTTTGACTTGCTTTGACGTGGTTTTTTGGGCTTCGGCTCATTGATGCCTTCGGCCGATTGATCGTCTGTTTCCGGGTCATAAGCGTAGATCCAAGTCTCATCTCCAGTTATGATGCCTTTCATTTTGTCTTAATAGTCGGAAAGCATTGTTTCACAGACGTCAACGCGACGCTGTTTTTTGAAAAAATTCAGTGATTTTGGAACAAATCGTGCTTTCACTTTTCTTAGGCCCAAATGATCTTTCAAAATGGTTTTCACTAATCCTTCCGATATTCCAACGATGCCAGTAAGGTCTCTGACTGTTAATCGTCGATTCCCAAGCACCAATTCCTTGATTCTATTGACGTGTTGATCATCAGTTTATGTTGATGGCCGTCCTGGTCGTGGTTCGTCATCAACGCGTTCTCGACCCTCTTTGAATAATTTTTACCAATCAAAAACACTTGCTCGCGACAAACAATTATCACCGAAGGCCTTTTGCAACATTCTGAACGTTTCGGCACCAGAACTTTGATTCCGTACACAAAATTTAAGGGAAGTTTCTTTGTTGAATAATTTCACTCATTGTAAAAATCGCCGAATGCACTTTTTGTACTTCAGAAAGACAAGCGTATACTAAACACTAATGATTATTTGGATGTGACATTTGGCACAGATATACTGACAGTTTAAGATACTAACCTGGAAGAAAATATTTTGACGAATGGGTTTTCGCGAGAAATTTAAATTAAAAGGTCTTACTATTTTTTGCCCACAGTAGTATGTATAAATTTAGTTTCTTAATATTTAACGAACATATATTCATTTACATTAATGGTTATTCCGTGAATAATTATGCAATTAATATATCTCACAAGGCTTCAAAGTGCACCTTTACATTTCCACTATTTCACAATAACATAGAATATTTCAAGCTTTTCCGAAGCATTACTTACGGTGACATTTTCTACAGAAAAGAATTCTTAATTCGTGTGTTGCTAATTACATAGTTTTTTAATAGTGCTAAATATAATATTAAAGCGTTATGATTCTTTAATATTTAATTTATTTGAACCATTTCACATTACGAACGCGGTAATGATCTGGGTAACCTGGTTGGCATTAGGTTATAATTTTGTGCAGATGTTGGTAGCGCAGTTGTTCCTGCTAGAAGACGTTTAGGATTTATTACAATTGCATCATTTACTAACATGGACACCCTTAAAATCCCTTTTTTGCCTTAAGTAGTGACAAAAATTCGGGTTCGAAGTCTGGTATCTGCTTTTTCAGAATCAAGGACGACAAGTGATAGTTTTGTTAGGCTTTTTTGATTTTAAGTGCAGGACATTTATCATCAGAGAAACATCGATTGTTACTCTCTTTGATAAGCATTCAAACATTTGAGAATTTTATGCAAAATTCGAATTGAAATAAATTTCCTTTTGCTTTAACACACGTTATTTAATGTTTTGTAGTTTCATGCAAAGGTCAACGATCAAAAAGTATATTAAATATATGATTACCTTCGAATCACTTTAACTATAGGTACTTCAGTTTGAAGTAGATTATGAATATGACGCATTAAACTTTTTTTTCCGGAGTTATTCCATACAAAATGGGATGATTTTGTGTCATTAAAAATACTTTTTATCATTTACTATATAGACGCTGTTTTGGTTTGAAGAACGTCAAATCGGGGAAATTTATGTATTCTTTCCAAATAACATTTGTGTCAATAAATCATCGCTTATTAGTTGAGTTGAATATAAATATAGTATTCGAGGATGGATAGGAAAATCCATAGAATGATGGATAGATGGCGCTGTTCCAGACTGTTTTTGTAGTGTGCTGGCAAGTTGTCTCTCTAATACCACCAACTCTCACATTTCAAATGGTGATGGTTATTAGTTTCGTTGTGACGACCGTTTAAGTAAGAAGGTCTCGGAAGTTTTGGCGGAATGGATAGTCTTGAAATTCGTTCTGTCATTAAATATTTCTTCTTCAAAGACTCATAATGTTGAAGAATGGTTTTAAAAAATCAGCTTCTTAATTTTCCATTGTTCATAAATAAGTTCGTGAATTGAAATGTGGTCGTACAACCGTCAAAGAAGCACTACATACTGAACGTTTGAAATCTGCCACGATACCAGAAATTGTTTAAAAAGAAAAATGGTGTTACAAGACCATCGTTTGAAACCATCTGAGATAGCAAAGGTTGTAATCGTCTTCTAAAGACGCGCAATATACATTTTGAACGAAGTTGGCTATGAAAATGCTTTCCGCGAGGTGGGTGCTGTGACTGTTCGGTTTGATCAAGAGTTGGTGCAAATGCAAATTTCTCGTGGGTATTTGCAGCGTTTTCGAAAAAACAAGCTAGATTTTGTGCGCCAGTTTATCTTTACAGACGAGATTTGGGTTCATCATTGTACGCCCGAAACAATAATCTAAACAATAGTTGCACGGTGATTCTCATCGACGATGATAGATATAAATTAAAGCTAAAAGATGACTGACTTAGCCAAAAAGAAACCATCTTCGACAGACAATACATAGCCTAACACGTTGTTGCTATGAAAAAAATTTTAACTGACAACGATGTTAAAGCTACTGTGAGTACTTATTTCATGAATTTGGGAGTTTTATATTTTTTCGTAGTGTAGAGACTTTGGATCATCACTAGTCCAGACGCATTGAGTTCTTTTCTTTATTTTCATTCTATGGACTTTTAAATCCACCCTCGTATAATAATAAGTCATAATTAACTTACTTACGTACTTACTTTATGAATTTGGGAGTTTTATATTTTCTCGTAGTGTAGAGACTTTGGATTATCACTAGTCCAAACGCATTGAATTCTTTTCTTTATTTTCATTCTATGAACTTTTAAATCCACCCTCGTATAATGATAATAAATCATAATTCATTTATATTTAATGCATGAAATTTTTCCATTTTGAGATATGTTATAAATTCCTTTATTCGAGCTTAGAGATGTAGTTTCTTCATAATATAATTTATACATAGTATATATACAGGGTGAGTAACAATATTGTATGATACATAGACGGAACTCTCCGATAATTAGTTATTTGATAATGAATTGATATGTGTACTTGTAATTCTACTTGAAATATTTTTTAACAATTCTTATTTAATATAGTAAAACTAAATATTGAAATCTTCCTCATCAACCCTGTATATGTGTGTGTAAATACGTATATATTTTGAGTTTTATTCGAAGTAAATTTTTTTATTACTTTTTTATATTTATTTAGAAAGCAGCTAAGTTCTTTAAAAAAATAAATAAATTTACTTTGATTTCTGTTATGTTTGTATACCAAATCTACTAATGTTGAGGAGCAAAGAGTGACTTAGATACTAATGTTTGTAGTTTATTGCCCTCTGTATTTATGGTTGAATGTGAGTGTGTGTGTGGTGTGTAAATAAAAATTATGTATAAAAGCCAGTCGAATGGTAATTAATACATTATCAAATGGATATAAATACAAAGAAAACTCGAAAATTATCTATCGAATTAAGAAACAAATTGTAAATTATTTTGTTTTCTTAAGATAATTCTTCCTTATTTACAGTTCATTCACATGTTTTGTTGCTATGCGACGAAAATTAAATTAAATCTTGACTTTATGTTGGCATTTTCCAATTGGAAACAAGAAATTTTTCTACTTGGAAAAATCATTTAATGGTTTTCCTATTTCTACTGGAGATTGAACTATAAGAAACATATATTTGAGTTTCTTTTGTAATGTTCAGACATTTTCAAATTTTTTAGAAACTCTTCTAATAGGCAGTTCAACAATTTATTAACAAAATTTTGACTATCTATAGGGTGTTTCAAATTGCGCGGTTTATTTAAGAATAAATAAAATATAGATGGCGCACTGAATTTGTCTGGGTATGTGGGCATTTAAAAAGTGTGATGTATGACATTTGTAAAAATGGCTTCGTACACGGTACAACAACGCATTCAAATTGTAGAATTATTTTATGAAAATCAGCGTTCTGTGAAAAGAGTGTTTAGAAAATTACGTAAATTTTATGGTTTACATAATCGTCCATCCGAAAGCAATATTGATCGAATTATTAAAAAATTTCAAGAGACCGGTTCCGTGGAAGATCAAAAAAGTGAAAAATATAGTCGTAGTGGTCGTTCACAAGAAAATATTGGTTTCATTCGTGAAAGTGTTGCTGAAGATCCTCAAAATGTCCATTAGACGACGTTCACAACAACTTGGACTTAGTGGATCAACAACATGGTATATTTTACTCAAGGATTTAGCTATGAAGGCATATAAAGTTCAAATAATACAGGAACCGGAAGCCATTAGATCATTTAAAACGTCGTTCATTTGTCAATTTCATCAATGAACAACTAGCTGATTTTTCTCAAAAAATAATGTTTTCCGATGAGACACATTTTGAACTTGCTGGCTATGTTAATAAACAAAATTGCCATATCTGGGGTGAGGAAAATGTACGAATTATTCATGAGAAACCTATGCATCCCAAACGAGTTACTGTTTGGTGTATATTACGGTCAGGTGGTGTAATTGGACCTTAGTTCTTTGAAAATGCTACTGGTGAAGCTGTAACTGTCACTGGTGATCGATATCGTCGAATGAACCGAATTTTTGTGGCCTGAATTAATGAATATTGATCTAGAGGATATGTGGTTTCAACAGGATGGCGCTACACTTCACTCTGTACACGAATCAATTGATTTATTGAGAGAAAAATTTCCTGGACGTGTAATCTCAAAAAACGGTGATGTTAATTGGCCACCAAGATCATGTGATTTGACACCGTTAGACTATTTTCTTTGGGGTTATGTGAAAAGTCAGGTTTATAAAAACAATCCACAATCAAATCCTGCTTCGCAAGATGAAATTATTCGTGTCATTGGTGAGATAGAGTCTCAATTATGTCAAAATGTCATTGAAAATTTTAACAAAAGAGTGGACGTCTGTGGAGCTGCAAGAGGAGGCGATTTGGCAGATATTATTTCTCGCATATAAATGTCATAACTGACACTTCAATTACCAATAAAATGTTTTTGAAAGCGAATGCCAATTATGTGTTTTATTTATTCTTTAAAAAAAACGCGAAATTTGAAACACCCCTTACCAGGAAAATTCTGCGCTCCCAAAACTTACAATTTTTTCCCGCAATAATTGTTTCAAGTGCATTTTACACGTCTCAGAATGATTAAAATATTCTCCATTAAGTAAATGTTTTAAAGAACGACGTAAATGGTAGTCGGATAGATGACACAATATCTAAAAAATATAATGGTTGAAGGAAAACATACCAGTCGAATCGAAACAGCTTTTGGTGCATCTGCAAAGAAGTACAAGGCATTGTCTTGATGGACGACGATAACTTTTCTTTAACTAAGTTAGTCGTTTTCCAACAATTACAATTTTTAGTCGATTGAGTTGTTCACGGTACTTATTTGAATTAATGTTCCAAAAAAATTTTACCAATCTCATCAAATGCAAGGCATGTAAATCTTTTGCCATTGAGCCAAGTTTTCGGATTTGAAAAAAGGAAAATGTCTAAGGGGGCAAAATTTGGTGACTAAACTAGACGTAAGTAGATATTTTTTGTAGTTCTCTTTGTATTTAAAGATAACTTGCACAAATGAATGCAGCAGAGAAGATATATTCATAAATGTTTTCATATTTTGTTCGATATGAAAAATTATGCATTAGGACGTCATTTTTATTACTTCATAGGTAAGTAAATATTGTTCATAATGTTAATATGTGTGTTAATAATGTGTAAATAATGTTAAAATTGAATATAATTAATATTTTTAATTACCTTTATTATTATTATTACGATGAATCGAGTTATTTTTGTTAAGTAAATAAAATTTGTCTACATATTTTGACAATTCGCAAAATGTTGTAAATTCTAATTAATTTGTTTGCTTAATATATGAGAAGGATTTAATGGGAAATGGGGCTCGTAACAAATGTGTTAAAGTATTGAGGTTTTTTTTAATTTTTAACATATTTCCTCTCAACTTCAACACAATGTTTAATCACTAAAGGTTGATATATAACCCCTTTCCACATTAATTTTCGTAATTCTGTATTTCGACAACTAAATTGTCATCATCAGCAGATAATTCAGCAGTGTCGCACTTGGACAACTACGGCAAGAAATACACGTACGAAAAAACTAATTCCGCACACGATCCGTACCGCTGAAAGCCAAGATGCATGCTGATGATGATAACTTAGTTGTCGAAATACGTATACAGAATTACGAAAATTAATGTGGAAAGGGGTTATATATCTATCTTTAGTGATTAAGTTAACCAGCCACAGCCTCCATCAAAATCACCTTCAACACAATGATTGACCAACGATATTAAAGTGCTGTTGTGCCAATTTTGAAGTGATCTTTCTCAAGAACCTCAAAATACTGCTTTGTTTTTGCAACAAATTCTTTATTGAACTCAAACTCAGACAAAAAACAGTATACATCTGATGAATAGGGTTGATATGGCACAACTTAAAACTTCAAATTATTTTACTTCTATCGGTTAGTGTTAGAATCTGCGTTGTCATGGTTAAAGAGAACTTAGATCATTCGAAATTGGTTTTTTCTTCAATTTGTCTAGTAGAATGACAAAATAGGATTCGGTCCATTGCAAGATGAAAATTATGTACATGCAAATCGTGGAAATATTCAACCTTGCCCCATAGCAGGAAAATAAATTAAATCCGGTCAATGGCTATGGAGTGCTCTTCAAAGTACTTCAATTGGAAAGTTATAACTTTCTTCCAGGGGTCCTCCTACTTTCAGAATTACTAACAGCTGCTTCATCACATTCCTTTTTATCTTATCGTCGAATCTATTTTCTTTAAGAGAATATGTCATTTTGGGGAACAGTAATAGTTCGAGAATGTGGAATGTATGCTTTTTATTTGAGGTATCCCCATAGAAAAAAATCACACGAGGTCAAATTCTGTGATTAAGTGAGCTAACCGATGTCATCTCGCCATGATATCAAATAACATGACAACATTTCACTTAAAGTTCCCATAGCACATCGAGAATTGTGAGTGGCTGACCCATTCTGCTGAAATCAAACTTTGTCTCTTATCGTCAAGCTCATTCAATTTGGGTCGCAGGAAGGTGTCAAGCATAACACAATATCGATTTGACTTCTCAGTCACTGTAACATTGTTATCTTTGAAGTACGGGCTCCAAATGCCGAATTCTTCTACCACTCACCATACAGTCACCCAAGTACTACACAAGGGCCGTTCTTGCAACTGACGAGAGTTTTTTTCTACTCGGTCTGAAGTTTCGTTTATTCGCTATTCACAAGTAAAAATTTGCTTCTTTACTGAACAATACAACAGCTGAACCAGGAACATGTTAACGTATATTTCCAAACAAAATTCTTTGAAGTTTTTCCGATATCTTTCATTGAGTTTCTGTGTTTCTTCTACTACTACTTTGTATGGACACATCCAGAATCCATATGAGAAATCCGTTGCAAATTTCAAAGTCTAAGAGCAGCGGCATGTTTACGTTCCGAATAGCATAAAAACTGTTCAATTTAAGTTCTTACCGCTTCCATATTTTCCGGAATTCTGATGTTTTAAGATCAGCCTACTGGTTTTCTTTTCAATACTAATCCCCTAGCTCTGAAGTTGATAAATACCAAAATCGTTTTTCTAATAGGTATGGAATTACATCAACCAATCAAGCCTACAGTGCACATGAAAGGCACTCAAACGTTGTTTTTGATAAACGTTTCAACAATGAAAGTGCCTCGTCTGTCCAATTCATGGTGACAGTTGAAAAAGCTATGGCATTTCCTAACTGATGCTTCCATCTCAACCACCGTATTCCCAAATTTTGTATTTGCGACCTAATGGATCAGAATTGTAGAATTTTTAAAATTTGTTTTGAGTCTCATTTTTTTTAATTGTAAAGGTTTTTTTCTAGATCAAACTTTTGTTAATAGTAGTGTACATGTCTACAAAACGTATGTAGTATCCGTCGATAATTAATCTTGTAATCAGATCTCTCTATTATTAAGTATATTTGTACTCAATGCTCAGTCGCTGTTTATATAATAATAAGATAATATACTTTTGATTTGGAAACATATAAGTAATAAATATAATTACATACAAAGGCAACGTATTTATAAAATATATAACAAAACGTATAAAACGTTTTCTATATAGACAGATATTGTTAGATACTTTGTTTTAAATCTCCTACTACTTTTGTAATTATCATCCTTTGCTTTATTTATGCTACAAATTATTTAGATCTTACAACAATTACTTGTATATTAGAATGGATTATATAATAATTTAGTTACTATTCATATCACTTACGCAAATGCTTATCTGGCTTTTTTTTTATCTAAAACAGGAATATCACATGCTTCCTCTTTTAAATTGCGTGAGTAATGGACGTCTATTTACATTTGAGGTCAATGTCACCCGTGGTGCCATCTAATTGTCAGCGAGATACTTTTTTTAGATTAACTTAATTTTAAAGGTTGTAGTTTAGTTTGAGGCAATTAATGACATTTAACAGCCGACATTATACTTACTGGCTTTGCTAGCGTTATAAACGTTACAATAAAATTAACAACGACCAATTCATCGGATGAATAATTGTCTTCGGTTGGCTTCAGAGTTAAAATCGTAGGTCATGTCTTTATTTGTTAATGAATCATCAATTTAACCTAAATTTTCTATTGAATAATTTATTTTGACGTCATAACATCGAGTGAATGTGGTTGCTTTTTTAACTGGCATCATTAGTTATATGTTGAGTTGGCACTACGAACGTTCGTTAAGCAGCACATGAGTAATTGAGGAAATGCGAGTGATTGAGCAGGTAATAAATCTTAATAAATACACTTTTAAGCAGCGTATTCAATATGTAGATGTATAAAGTGGATAAGATCGGTTAAATATTTGTAATATTAGTACCGCATTAGTACTCAGTTAATTATAACATATACACTACGTTTTAGAAAATTCGGAAGAGTGTAATGTGTAAACCAGATTCATATCGATCGCATAAGAACAAAGAAAATAAAAAGTCATCATTAAATTTATTATTATTATTTCTCCATGTAAATCTTTAACATTTTTTGAAGTAGTGGACACAGTTACATGAAGAAACTATTGAAACATTGCGACGGCATCCAAGACAAAAGAAGAATAGAGTAAATATAAACAAGAGAAGGTAGCTACCGCTCCCCAATCTATCTGATGCCGCGTTTAGGTATTCCACCCGGCCTAGAACTTACATGAGTGGAAACTCAAAAAGAACTAATTAATAAAGATGTTAGAGGAATACCACAGTATTAAATAATCCCCAAACGCCGTCTAATAGTGAATAACGAACAATAATCCAGTTTGCAGGTGGCAAAAGGAGATACAGATGTAAATAATAGAAACAAAAAGAAAAATGAAAAGATATTCATAGGGAAAATTATATAATTTCCTAAACAGCAATTTGGTATTATAAGAGAGAGGAAAACAAAAAGCGAATATAGAGTAACAATAAGGCGCTGGTAAATACTTGAATTTAATTATTACTGATCGGAAAAGACAAAAAAGAATTTAATAATATAACATGTATCTTCAATCAAAGTTAAACATTACAAGCCATTCCCCCAAACATACGTATATTAGCTTCTTCTGGGCTTCCGAGCTGGAACCGCGTCACTAGTATAACTGTCGGCGTTTCCTACCCACTCGTGTGGGACATCCTCAGGGCCCAACTACTGCTACTGTTTATTGCATTGAAACTGAAACGTCGACAGTTATATACCAGTGACGCGGTTCCAGCCCAGAAGAAGATAGTATGGACCACGACCGCGGAAGCCTACGTACCAGATGCGTATACTAGGTTCACAATAATTGATTCTAATAATCAATTTACAATTGCTTACTCAAAAATTCACAGTCTGTATAAAATTTAAATTATTTAAAATAATAGTTGGCCAAGAATAATATTCAACCTGCAAAAGTTGAATCGCAAAATAAAGACTACAGTGTTTCTAGGCTACTCAAATGATGGTAAATAACTTTTGCTCAAGGCAGATGGCTATTTTTAGTGTTACTCGTCGGATACCTTTAGAAGTAATTCTTTATAGATTTTACGTGACATGCCTTGAATCAAAACGAACCTATTAGGGAAGTAAGGGTTACTTTTTATTACCGTACCGTGGCAGTCCCTAAACCGCAGTTTTAATTTGCCTTCTTACTTTTCCTCGGTATGTATGAGTATGAAATTGAAAGTAGCAGTTAACTACTAAATTCAATCCAATGCTTTTTGTACTAATCTATCTGTACTAGTCTATACAGACCTAGGGCAGGTCGACTGATGTATGTTATGAAGTCTACCTTATGTTGCCCATAACTGATTTGTCTTTTCCGATCCAAAACTATACATTTTTACAAACAGAAGGACTTTTTCATAAAGAGCTAGTGCTATTAAAACTTTATTAATCTTAAACAACGATGTTTTTAGTATTGAAAGGAAACTATATTTTCATCTTTCGAATAAAAGATGTAAAACAAATAACTGTGGATACGAAACGTCGGCAGTTATACCAGTGACGCGGTTCCAGCACGGAAGCCCGGAAGAAGATAATATGGACCACGACCGCGGAAGTCTACGTACCAGATTAAATAACTGAAGTTATTATTCCATGTATGCAATAAGACAAGTATAGAAACACGTCAGATGCCATAATAGTTGAATAAAGAACACCGCAATTATCGACGATAAATTGATTAAGACGTGTTTCGCCTATTAAAAACTCTACAGTTAACCTGAACCTCGTCGACGAATTGTTCTTTCCTGTCTGGTTTTTCGTCTCAAAACTATACATTATGGAGGAAAAAGGAAACTGTAGTCACATTTATCTCATAAATTGAATAACTAAATTATTGCTGTACGTAAGAATATGTACTAAAACTCGGCACATGCAATTATAGTTGAATAAAGAACAACTTTATGGTCGACAGTATTTCTATTAACACGCGTTCGCCTATTGAACACTTCGGTTCACCTGTATCTTATAGACGAATTGTACATTCCTTACAATTCTTCTCATTTGGAGGCGATACATCATGGTAGTGAAAAGAAACTCTAAACTTACAAATAGAAATAACATTAGGCAAACGAAGGAAAATACAGTGATGGCACTCATCCCGTAAATAACTAATGAATAACTAAATTTTTACTGCATATAAAAGAACATTAACCAGATTAACTGAAGAGCTTTAAATACGCGAAACTGTCTTAATCAATAATGAACAGTTAGTGTAAATAAACATCGTATTTATAGAAGAAACTGGAAAAAAACCATCGACGATAGACGTGGGGCCAACGAGTCTACATTTTCAACTATGTTAGTAACATCCATATCATTTTTCCTGGATCGCGCAAACAGCCAAAATTTTTGAAGATTGAATTTAATGAATTATTCCATATATGTTACATACTTATCGAACAATAATTTTCTAGTCTTTGATCCTATTGAGATCATAATTAGATTTATTTTTTTTGTGTTATAGTTATCATTTTGCATAGTGAAAGGAGTTTGCTTCGGTATTTTCTGCTTTTTAGCATTTCATAGTTCATCATAGAGAACCGTAATAAATCCAGCTCTTTTGTTTGTCAAAAAGTGTTCTATATTACTCACGATCTACGATTTTATGAATGGAGTCAACTTAATTTTTAAAAAAATTATTGGAACGTTTATTAACGTCAGGGTTCAATAGTTTTAATCTATTGATTTTAGTTGTGTAAAATTGATTCCTAATCGATGCTTCTTCATTAATAAGTAGTGATATAAAGCATTTATATTTGTTTTGCAGTTATTTAACTAAAAACTTATTAAAAACAGTCAATAAAAACAATAGAATGTCTATAATTTTTTTACGAAAGTTTTTTATATTTCTAATTTGAACCGCAAAAAATTGTTTTGAGTGAACCATAACTTTTTTTCAGAGTTGTCACCATAAACGTGAAAGACAGATATAGCAGTCATGTCTGAGATACGCTCATATAAGTATATAGAGATTGACAGAACTTTTTCACCACATTTTAACTGTCATGTACAAAGGGTACTAGGAAAGTTTTGCAATACAGTTTTGTTTATTTAATTTTTCAAAGTAGTTTCCTCTACACTCAATACACCTCTCCATCCTTCGAAACCAATCTTTAAATCAGTTCTGCCAAGTTTCATTAGGGAGTAAAGCACACTCGTTGTCACAAGCCCGCAGAAGTTCCTCATCGCTGGACAACCGCCTCCCTTTTAGCTTTATTTTCACATGCGGGAACAGTGCAAAGTCGCAGGGAGCAAGATCTGGACTGTAGGAAGGGTGCTCGAGAAGTTTTAATCCTGTCGTGGTCAAATATTTGGTGCGGTGAGCTGGAGCATTATCGTGATGGAAGAACAAGGTGTCCCTTCTTGTCTTTGACCGCAGGTTCTTCATAGATCCAATGACTTTAGGCAGGCACTGTTCAGTATACCACTTAGCTGTGACTGTCTTCTGTGTGCCCAAAATGACGCGTTCCACAATTCCACTCGATTTGAAAAATACAGCTATCATTTTCTTCTTTACAGATCGGGATTTTCTGACAACTACGGGTATGTCCTCATCATCAAAGGCCCAAACTTTGTTTTGGGCTTTGGTCGGCACATCGTAATAGTACAGCCAAGTCTCGTCACCTGTCACGATGTTGTTCACATACCGATTTTGTCCCTTATTAAACATTTTTAGCATCTCCCGGCCCCAAGTCACACGTCGTGTCATCTGCTCTTCAGTCAGTCGATGCGGCACCCAGAGAGAAGAAAGTTTCTTCACGTGCAATTGATCATGCAGAATCGAACGAATTGCTGGTGCATTTAGCCCTGAAATACCCTCTATCTATTAGTAGATCACTCGCCTGTCCTCGCCAATCATTTTCCTCACAGTAGTAACGTTTTCCTCCGTAACTAACGTTCGTGACCTTCTCGGCCTCTCAGCATCCTCCACAGTTAAATTTTCCCTTTAGAATTCTCTATACCACCTGGATATCGTTTTGCGATGTGGACAAACATCACCTAGTGCAAGAGTCATTTCTTCGAAGCACTGGTCTATGTTTAAACCACGCACGAAATTATAACGCAAAACTGCCCTTATCTCATTTCGTGACCACGATGCCATCGCAAGTACTTTACACTCTCACTGCTAATGAATAAGTGAGCCCATCGAAATGGCGCGGCGGCTACTATGCATCTATGAACATGTCTCAACATGCAGCAACTATGATTCATTGTTGCGTCTTATTGCAAAACTTTCCTAGTACCCTTTGTATAAGTAAAATAAACAAGTTGCGAATATTTGTCAAGTATTTGCGGAATTTTGTTACTAAATAATCACGTCTATATTTAATGAATAATAAAAACGATGTATGGTTGATATTTAAGAAGTGGCAGAAAATTAGATGAATGGATTTATTCTGTAAGAGACTCGTATGAATTTAAGATATGACTGATATCTTTTCATTGCTTAATTGGAATAAAAATGTTGTGACTCATATACACCTTATATTTTGAGACTGGGCTTTTAGGAAGACTATTAAAATGTCTTCGTAACCATCTGTTTCATTCTAATTTATTTAATTTTTCAGAAACATTTCTCCTAATTCCCTCCATCAGAGCCGATACGAGCTTTGACAAATATTCAAATTTTCTGATAAATTTGATGCACGCTTTTATATCGCTCATTTAATGTATTGATCGGAATCATCCGTTCATACAATTATCCACAGCTTAATTTTTTTAACTCCACCAGTTCTCGTTGTGATTGATGCCAAATATATTGCCTTAATGAATATATCAATAACTAAATACCTGAAGTTGTATATACTTAAGGTCAAGCCAATATTCGAATGAAATAAAATGTACATAAAAATGCATTAATCATACTTAAAGATATAAGAAAATATCGGATACTTTTAACTAATTTTTCCTCTTCCTTAGAAGTCATAGAATATGACAAAATACTGTCTATGAAAACTCGCCCATAACTATCGATAATTACATAATTCATTAAGTAGGTACTATCATTCCTTAGTACATTTTAAAATATCCATCACAAAATAATTTTAACATCTTTAATATCGACAAGCTAACATCCTCAAGCTTTTACTCTATATACAAAAAATATGTATACAAGGTGCATTACATAATACCAAATTTCGTTCGTGATCTTTAAAAGAAATTGCTACATTTTCACCAATATTGTTTGTATCTAATCGAAGTAGATAGTGTTTTACGAGAGTAGATTGGAATGTTTCTAGAAGATGGTGCTACCTGTTTATGTTAATATTACTTGTCTTCAAAGCGCCATTGTTCGTACAACTGCTGCTAAATTTTCAAATAGATCGTGCATAAATACACGTCATTACTATCGACCCAAATAAACAATTCGTGCATTTCTTTATTCATAAATAAAAGCGAGTTTGCTATAGTGGTTAAGTATTTATATTCGCCTAAATGTCAAACAAATAAAAACGGGGCTAGACGAAGTTAATGCAACAGTTGCAAACTGGATTGCTGTATTCAAAACCGGTAAAAGAAGCATAGAAAGTGCACAACATTCTGGTAGACCAAAAATAGTTACCGATGAAGAAACAATTGAAAAAGTCATGAAATCGTGCTGAACAATCTTCGACTAAAGTTAAAAGAAATAGCTAAGAAAGTAGGCATTTTATAGGACCGCATATATTTCATTTTACATCAACATTTGGCCGTGAAAATATTTAGTGTTAGATGTATATAAGAACGGGCATTTCGCAACAATGCATGGACGTGTTCAAACGTAAAGAAACTGATTTCTTGCGATGTTTTATAATAGTCGATGAAACGTGGATACATCGCTACATTCCGGAGAGCAAAGAACAGTCAAAGTAACAGATAAAACATGGTAAACCAACTCCAAAGAAAACCAAGAGGATTTGGTCTCATTTAAAAGTGATGGCTACAGTTTGGAATTTTCGAGGAATAATTTTATAGATTTCTTGTAAAACAGGAACGCAATAATATGCGAGTATTATACTTCATTATGAGACAGATTGAACGAAGAACTCGAAAGTTAAAAGGCTTCATTTGGCAAAGAAAACAGTTTTGTATCACCGGGACAATACCCCGTGCCACAAAACGAAAGTGTACGAATTACAATTTCAGTTAACTGAACACTGTTGACTGGAAAGAAATTCTCATCGGATATTAGAAACATCTAGCTATACCTTCGAAGATTTAGATAATTCTTATTTTATTGGAAGGTCTCGAAAAGTATTGGAATAATGTGCAGAACTGAAAAAGATGTAGAAAAATAAACAGAATTTTCAAAATAAACACAAAAACTCGGTTGTGTTTAATTTTGTTATGGATTTTCATCAAGTAAAGTCCACATAAGTTAATTAACAGGATTTTCCACAAAAAGAAATTTTTTCCGTTTCCTTCTATAGATTTTCCGATCTATCCTCGTATATTCTACATGCTGATGTCCTCGAAATACCGAAACAATGATATTGTTTGCAAATAGTGACATTGTTGACCGCTCCTATAATAACCTACGGTGTTTTTACTTCTGTATATCTATAATTAGAATATTATTTAGAACAGTTCTGGACAGAAAAATATCTTAAATTACATTTATGGGTAAGAAAAGTAATTATTAATAAATCGCATAGATTAAGTAAACGCATAAGTATCTCTTTTTACACTCGCACAAGGTGCTACTTTTTATAAGTTATTCCACATCACATGGTGACATTCTCGAAACCTTTTTTGTTATTTTGCCTTAATCCGGAGAGAATATTTGAATGTGTAAATGGATTATTTTTAAAATTGATATAATTTCGCAATTAAAAATAGTGAACTTGCATTCTGTTAGTTAACATCTACAGTTTTACGTACAACAGAGATTAAAAATTTCAATCTTGACGAAAATCTAGATTTTAAAAGAAAATTGATGTAGCAAAAGTTGTACATTAACAAATGATTGGCATTTTCGATGGTACTAAAAACGATTTTAATATCAAAATTTATTTTTAATTCTGAGATAATAGAAAATTCGAAAAACCATGTCAAAATTTGTTCTTTTGTATGAATGTTTGTAAAAATTAACAAATTTATATTCTGCTGGCTCAGACCTGTTGTACTATAAGAACTAAATTCAAAACTTTTTATTTTGACGATCCCAATTTTTCAATGCTTGTATGCTTCATTTTGGAATATTTTAAAAATTCACGTTATTCTAGAAGCTTCGGCTACATCGCTAGATCTCACAGATATATTTAAATAAATAGAAATATATGTAAAGGCTGTTTCAAATTGCGCGTTTTTTTTAAAGAAGAAATAAAATATAGATGGCGCACTGAATTTGTCTGGGTATGTGGGCATTTAAAAAGTGTGATGTGTGACATTTATAAAAATGGCTTCGTACAACAACGCGTTCAAATTAAATTGTTGAATTATTTTATGAAAATCAGCGTTCTATAAATAGAGCTTTTAGTAAATTACGTGAATTTTATGGTTTACATAATCGTCCATCTGAAAACTGTGAACTCACTATTGGTCGAATTATTAAAAAATTTCAAGAGACCGGTTCCGTGGAAGATCAAAAAAGTGAAAAATGTCGTACGTACCATTCTACACCATCTTCGATTAAATAAAATTTGTTGTCTTTAACCTACGAGGAGATGTCACGACGCATTTTGAAGAGTCATAAGATATTCAAGAAATTTAAAAATGGAAAATCTCATTTTAACAGTATCTCGACAAGTAACGAAACCTGGTTTTTATATAATACTACGATATTGCTAAAACACAGAACAAAATTCTAGCGGCTTGAAGATGAAGGTACACGTCATCTGTACAAAAAATAGATCCGTTAATAAAGAAAACGCTGGTAATCTTCTTTACCTTGGAAAGAGGAATGGAGCGTGTGATGCTAGAAATATAAAAGAAAGTTGCCGTAAAGTGGACTGGGGTTCCAATGTCTGTTCCGAGTATTTAGCAAAAACCAGGCTGAAGACGCTGGAACATCAACCTTAGACTCACAAGCTCGCCGCACATGTATTTGTGCCACTTCTCCACAAGAGGAACAAGCTAAAAAGGAAAAGGTTTTTTAACTCAGAGTATGGAATTAGGAGTATGTCCAGCTTCAGAAAAAAAAAACGTGGAAGAGTTGATTTGATAATTTGGTTTGAAGAATAGAAGATTGTGATGAAAATTTTGAATGAAAATTAAAGCTCTGTTGTTAAACTTTTGCAGTTCCCTTGCATATTACTTAAGCCTTTTTACCTCTTTCCGAGGGAGAGACGTAGGCCTCGGTTGGAATTCTAAGGTTTCCAATTTAAGATTTCGTGTTCCCTTTCCACGTTAGTACTTTCATTTTGTTCATCGTTTTCCCAACATTACAATTTCATTCATCCACGTTTTCCTTACCCGTCTTCTTTTTTCTTTTATCATCACGCTTCGATTACCATTTTGCTCTTTTTCCATTCTCACTACTTGCTGTATATCAGTTGTTTCTCTCCTATTTTACTCAAAATCGATTGCTGATTTACCATATCTCGCTTCGCCTTTTTACTTTATTACACTCCATTTCATTATCTATTTTTCTTATAAATTTCAATAAATAAGTGTATGACTTCTATTTTCCATAGATATCACTCTTGTATTTTTCGCTCGGTTAGATTTCTTACATTAAATATTCTCTCATTGTTCTCTGTATTGAGTTTAGATGCCCCTTGTCCATCTTCTATTTTATTCTAAGTCACCTCAATTTTTTTTACTACTCTTGTATTACTCTTAAAGCATACCCAAGACAGCTGGAGGTCTCAATAACTAACGCATTCTGTTGCATCTCCTTTTTTATATGTGGATACTTTCTCATTTAGTTTATTCCTAGCACCTATGTAGTCGCATATAAGTTTCTCATAGACACTCCGTTCCCATCTTTCCCGTCCACTTTAACATTTAACATTTCCGATTCCAAATTATCCTGTCTATATGCCTTCTTTATTTTCAATATATTTGTAGTATAGTATTCATAATATATATAGTAGTTATTCACATTAACTGTCATTTGCTCTTCTTCTTCCTCTCCTTACGTTAGGCCTATGACCTGTATTTTACTGGGGTTTATTATTTTGAAAGATTGATGACTAACAGTCTCTCCATCTTTTTGATGGCCTTCCTAATGGCCTGGTTACATCTGGCTTTCCATCTCGCGCCGCCTTTGCTGCTCTGTCACTATTCATTCTGGAGACATACTGCTTCCAGATTCTTCTCTTCTCTCGTCCCCCCACCTCACTACGTCTTGAACATTACATTACTGCCGGATAACTTCATTTCTTATACGATCCCGTCTGGTTTTTCCTATTATTGTTCGAAGTACTTTCATTTCTGACCTTCTTAGTGCCTGCTTTGGTTTTTTCATGTCAGCTTTCGTCTCGATTGGATAGGTTAGTATTAAGCGAACGCAGGTCTTATAAATTTTTATCTTGGCTTCTATTCTAAGATATTTATTTCTCCATATTATATCTTTCAGTGCTCCTGAAGCGACTGCTGCTTTTCTTGTCTGGCTTACTGTTTCTCGATAAAGATTGCGGTCGCTTGTTATATCTATTTCCAGGTAGTTGAACAATAGTCTTTGCTCGATTATTAACTTATCGATTTCGAGTTTGCACCTTAGCGGTTCCTTAGATATAGGCATGCACTTTATTTTTCAACTGATATAATTGAATTTGTGTAGGATTCTTCGTAGGTTATCCTCGCTGTTGGCAACCAGGACTGCGTCATCCGCATAACACATTGTACTCAAATTAAGCTTTCCCATTCTGTATTCCTCCATGTTTCTTATGCTCTCTATTAGCTTGTCTTTTATTAGATTGAATAAAAGTGGGCTTAAATTGTCGCCTTGTTTGATCCCGGTCTTCATTGGGATTTTATGTATTGTTTTATTATTATTTGTTATATTTGTGTGTAGCATTTCGAGTTAAGTTCTTCTATGAGTCTTATGATCTTTGGAGATAAATTCCTATCTTTAAGAATTTTTGTAATATCATGTAGTCGTGCCTTATCGATTGCTTTTGCCAGATCAATGAAGCAAAAGAAGACCGGTTTGTTATATTCTCTGGCTTTTCCGTAATTTAGCGAATTATATATACAACCATGCTCAAATGTATTAGACACCTTACGAATTTATGTACATACATACATATATAGTTTATATAGTTTAGTCAAAAGAGAGATGAGGATAATAAAACTGTTGTGAAAATTATGTACAAAGTGTTATTTAGTAATATAGTACAATTTATCAATATTTTGTCGCTCCGCCCTTGGCTTTAATGACAGGTCGCACTCGTCGAGGCATACTTGCTACTAAATTGTAACACTCTGCCGGTGGTATTGCAGCCCATATTTCGCGAATTTTTGTTGATAATTCTGCTTTTGACAGGCATTTATGTTCCGTGATCTTAGTTTTTAAGATACGCCACAAATTTTCAATGGGCGATAAATCGGGACTTTGTGGCGGCCAGTCCAATACCTCCACTGTGTTTTCCTCGAACCAACGCATTACAGCTCCCGATTTGTGGCAGGGCGCATTATCTTGCTGAAAAATGTATTGTGGAATATCCTGGTCGAATAGTTTTAGCACAGACGGTTCTAATACTTCCTCCAACATGGCTAAATAGCGTTGGGTATTCATCCGTCTATCGCACAGGTACACTTCTCCAACACCGTATGCAGACATACAACCCCAAACCATGATACTACCACCTCCAAATTTTACTGTGGGAATGATACATTGTGGTTCATAAGCTTCCCCTTGCCTACGCCGAACGTATAGCGTCCCAGGTAGTCCCCAAAGCTGTCAGGCAAAAGAAGAAAGTTAGCACTTAAAGATTAATTTTGTTTAATGTTACATGTAGACTGAATTGCATACAACGATAAGAATATTAGTCATGAAGATGTACTTACATACCTCGATATTCGATCCATCAGACCAAAGAATCTTCGACCACTTCTCGATTGTCCAATTTTCATGTTGTTTGGCCCATAAATACCGCTTCTTTTTATGAGCGTCAGTTAAAAGCGGTTTACGTCGCGCTTTACACCCTCGTAAACCAGCACGCTGGAGAAGCCTTCTCACTGTTTGCGCAGAAACTGTTACGCGATAACGCTATTTCAGCTCACTGGCGAACTGTTTCGACGATTTTTTCCTATCACTGAGAGCCAGTCTTTGTAAAATTCTGTCTTCTCTAATTGAGGTGCAGGGTTTTCTGCCACTTTTTGATCTGTTAACAAACGACCCACTCTCCTGATAGCGACTAATGGATGTACGGACTGCACATCGCGAAAATTTTTTTTTTGCAATTGCAGCTATTGATAACTTCTGGGAATGCAGTAGCACTATTTGGGCGCGTTCCCCTACCGACAACTCGCGTGTTTTAGGCATTTTTCTTCAACAAATAACTGACACGATGTGAAAAAATAGGATAATCTAATTGATCTCTACCACAAACTCACAAACGCATGTTGCTCACACTGCTAGAATGACAATAAATTTCTAAAATCCACAATTTCCCCTTTCCACCTATTCTTTTCAATAGGGGATTAACTAGGGTATTCAAAAACGCATTTCTGTAAATACCATTAACTATTTTTACGGTTAATTTCCGTCAGACTTGGATAATACCGAGAATAAGGGTTTTTACCTGGAATGTCTAATACATCTGAGCATGGTTGTATATATATATGGCATCTGTTGTGGATCAATTTTTCTTGAATCCCTACAGCATCTCATTGATTGGCGCCAGGTCGCGTATAGTTTTTGCGATTCCAGTAAATAGTTTCGATATTATCCCTAGTAGAAGCACATCTCTATAGTTTGCAGGGTTTTTCTCATCTCCTTTTTTGAATATCAGCGTTGTGATGCTTCGTTTCCATTCCTCAGGCACTGGTTTCATTCTCTATTATTTTGTTTAATAATATCGTGGTTTCTTGTATAAGGTGTCTCTCACCATACATTATTTGCTCTTACTTTTCATAATAATGTCAAACTTAAATCGCCAAATTGTTATGACAATTAGATAAGTAACTAGACATGCAGTCAACTGCGCACCTGCGTTTTCAACTGTGCTCTTTTTTGAACAGATAATATTTTAACAATAAACATGCATTCAATGTGAGCTTAATATGCTAAAATCCTAATTTCGGTTTGCTTATGTAGTGCACCTTGAATAAATATGTTTTATAAAAATGTACACAAGTAAAATTGAGTTTTTAGAGAAAACATTTTTTCTATTACACAGGTTCGAAATTCTCCTTCGATCCCAGCATGGACGATACAAGTTCACTACTGGATTGCGAAAACACAGGCTCCAGAAGATCCCTGGCGGACACTAGCGTAACATCAACGGCCGACCTGTCCGTTTTCTCCACGATAACTCGTTCTCAGGCGCACGAGAACAGTCTGGACACTCACAGCAACATGTCCGACAATTCGGTGGGCGGAGGGAGTTCAGTGGGATCGGGTATAGGCTGCGGCACCACGACAACCTTCCAGAAATCCGTTTTGAGCACGCATTCGACGCCTCGCGCCACACCACACAATCCAAGTCCGGACATTTTGAGAATCTACGTACCTTATTCCCCTTTAGATACTCCGATAGCTAGTCCGCAAAACGGTGACCTCAACAAGTCGCTGCCCTACGCATTTCCAGATAATAGAATTAGAATTAAGGTAGATAACGATGAGGTGGCGACTCCTCTGGTCGAACACGGGCAGTTCAAGTCGTTAAAACTGGATAGTCCAGAGATTGACCTCAAGTAATTATGTATAAAAAAAAAGTCATTAAGAAAAGGAAAATTATGAAATTATATATTATTAATCTCTTGCGAAAAAAAATGCTCTGACAAAGATTTCAAAAAAAAAAAAATCGTTCGCATTTTTAAAAAATTGTAATCTTTACTTTTAAATATTCTTTTCCGATGAAATTTGTTACTGTAATTATGTATTTAAACAACGTTCATCGTTTTAGATGGATGAGTTGATAAATTCTTGAGTAGGTGTTTAGTAAGTTGTAAAAAAAAAATTAGCGTAGATTAATGGTGTCCTTGAAGTTAACAGTATTTTATTTAGTGCATTTATGTGATAGATTTCTCCCATATATAGTAACAGTTGTATTTCAACATTATTCTTTATAGTTAACGATATCCACTGATGTGTCTAAAAAATTCAGATATAACCACATTTTTACAATTACATTTACAATTGGAATCATAATTTTGATGGAGCCTGTGGTTGATTAACTTAATCACTGAAGGTTGATATATAATATAACCCCTTTCCACATTAATTTTCGTGTTCTGTATACGTATTTCGACAACTAAGTTGTCATCATAAGCAGATAATTAAATAGTGTCGCACCTGGAAAACTACGGTAAAAATACGCACTACGCACACTGTGTGCGTTTTAGCTCTCACCGGTACAGATCGTGTGCGGAATGTATTTTCGTACGGATGTTTTTGCCGTAGTTTTCCAGGTGCGACACTGTTTAATTATCTGCTGATGATGACAACTTACTTGTCGAAATACGTATGGAGAACACGAAAATTAATGTGGGAAGGGGTTATATATCAACAATTGGAATCGTTTAAATTTTGAAAAATTAAAATTTTGCATTCCTTAGATTATTTAATTTTCAAGATGTGTTAATTAACTCCTTTCAAATGGCAACTGCTACGTTTTATTAATTAGCGTCCTCACTCTGCGACGTTTTTTTTTATTTTTTTAAATTAAGAGAAAGGTTAAACTATACAGTGACGTGCAGTGAAATCTGAACACTAACAATTTCAAATATCAAATAATCACAAACGAATTAACAGAATAATTTATCCATGTTGTAAATGGTGTATTTAAAGTATTAACATTGAAAATATGCGAGTAGAACATTTTCGTGTGCACCCTGCTTGTGATAAATTGAAATTTCATATTGAATCGAAACGTCGAAAAATGCAAATTCAACTATTCGTCTGATTAAACTGATTTTCATAATTTAGAAAAGATTTGAGATTCTTTACGTTTTCAAAACTTCGTTTCGTTCCAAGTTGAATACATGAAATTCAATAACTGCAAAATATTCAAATTCATGGCATTTTCAAACCAATTTACCAATCATTTTCTATTGTGCAAATTTTCATAGTGCTTCGAGGCATTTCCATACCAGCCTTCTCATCACTTCTTAGTCTTGTAGAACCTTAATCCAGATGACCTGAACATACATCTATCTGTTTAAAACATATTCTTCTAAGCGTTTCAAATATTACGTTCCCTCTATGGTCTCGTAAAGGCGTGCTTCTTTTCGTCGACTAATGATTCGACATCACGTTCTTCAAGAGGTACAAAATTTTCCTCCTTGCCATCAATAGAAACTTCCCAACCAAAATTAACGAAGTTAGGAGTCACGCCAGTCACCTCATGTCTGGCTGAACAAATGGCGAAGCCAATCTTGAACAAGAGTGAATTCCAGTTATGGTGATTGTTCCCGTCATAGATAGTGAGCATAGTTATTATGGCAGAATTTACCCGTTCAATAGGGTTACCCTGGAGATGATAATTTGTCGCTTGGGTTATATAACATCGTTCGGCCAAATTCTGCATCAGTCTCCTGCGGAATTGTACCCCATTATACATAATGAGAGATGTTGGAAGTCCAAATAACAAAAACACATGCTCCTCCAGGATATGCCTGACACTTTTGGCGGTAGCAATACGAAGGAAATAGCAATGCAAACTTACTGAATGCGTCGCAAACTACAAGCATGTATGAATCACTTCTGTTAGGTCGAAGTAAAGATCCTATTAAATGGGAACTTGCAATTTGCCAAGGCCTCGAGGCAGTTACTACCTTGCTTAACAAATGGCTAGTTGGAGCCCTTTGTTCAGGTTTAATGTGAAGACACACTGCGCAACGGCGGACAAAAGAAATGACATCTAGAAATGACTAGACCAGTAATACTTCGACAAATGCGTGCTTCCGTTTTAAACACGTCACTACGACCACATATATAAATTTTCATTTAAAGATAAAAGAACTTCTGTTATTTGTGATGAAAAAGCAAACAAATATGCTCTTCATTTCATTTACTTAGTTTTATATACAGTTTAAATAATGGGCAAGGGGTAACGGTCAACAATAAATTATTTTACTTGAATTTCTTGAAATTTTACAACTGGTTTAAGTAATAATACGGTTTTCTGGGTTTCATCATTTCTCTGCTCAGTTAGATGACAAAAACTAAAGCAGATTGATAATAGGAACAATGCACATCACTTATTTTAATAACTGTTAAAGGAAAAAATGATGTAGATAGACAATGATGTAGTTCTTTTAGAACTTACAATTTCAAAATATCGTTTATTTGAAGGAGTAAACATCTAATGTTGAAAATTAAATAAGCTACATTGGTATAGATGTCAAACTTGATTTTTAGACATACAAAGATGCATTAAAATGAATTTTTATCCAAGTGCCAATTCTATATATTGGTTGAAATCTGTACTTGATTTTTGGACGTACAAAGATGCACCAAAATGAATTTTTAGACACATGGTCGATTTCACTTAATAAATCGCAGTTTTTTTTAGCATTTTTGAGAAGCCATAACGGATATCATCAATCGTAAAGTAATTTTGAAAAGACAAAATAAAGCAAAAGCATTTCTACATTTTAATCGAAATAAGAATAGTAAACATTCATTTTGACCTTTTGTTATTAATGGAATTGATATTTTAAGCATTACTTTATTTTTTTTTTTGAATAAAAGCTCACACATTTAATTGGAACAACGAAAAACACATCTAACGACTTTAATTTAGAATAGCCCGAGAAGTAAAATATGTTTTTTTTAGCTGATAGTGATCATTTTTCATCATGTAAAATAAGCAGTTATCTAACAAAGAACGAAAAATCGCAATTACTATTTTATTTATTAAATATATGATCAGTTTTTACCTGTTAACAGTAAGTACATGTTAGCAGTCTTGTGAGTGTTTAGAGAAATTAGTTACTAGTCAAGGCAAATAAGCAACAATCTGCCGGATTTTGAAATAATTTGTAAGAATCTGTGCGCCTCCGAAAAAGGAAAACTTTGCAAAATCATCTTATTCCATGAGTTTAAGTAGACAATTCTAAGGACGCTATTAGACTTATCATGCTTTATTTCTGTTCCATCAATTGGAGAATAAAATTTATAAAATATTCTATAACAATCATGGAGACTTGTTGAAGTAGTCATACGGATATAAAAGAATAGGTGAAGAGTGACCGGTTCAAATGAGTGCCAAAATTATGTTTTTAAGATATCTTCGATAATAGATTTATTCATCCCCACTTCTTTTTGTGCATAGTTTAATCACAATGAAGCCTTGATGTTATATAATCAGTTGCTCGAACGTTTATTTTGCTAAATTAGGAACTTTGTGGCTGGTTTGTGGATTGTTTTTAAGAAGCATTCTAGGTGCCATTTTAAAAAATAAGAATTTTATTAAAGACTAGTTGTTTGAAAGAAGAAAACAACGAAAGCAACTTAGAATATGAATGTGAAATACAATGAAAAAAACAGTTCACTAATCATTCTTGTTATGAATCTATGTTTAAAGACCAGTGTGTACTTCCTAATCCAACATAATCATTCTGTGGGACTGACTTTTCTTGTTCAGAAGAAATTTGGTCTCTACAATCTTGTGTTTTACCACCGTCTTGCCTCTTCATTTCGAAAAAAATCGCCAGCTCTTTTACCAAATTCGTCCAAAATCTGTCATCACTAAAGTTTTTAGAACCACCAGTGAAATAGAACGTAAAAAAGTACACGCTAGTTTCCATGAACTCGTGACACCACAAAAATGAATAAGAAAGAAGAACTGAAATTTTCTTTATGTTCCACCTTAAATCGTATTAATAATGACAATGGAGAGAGGCTTTAAAAGAATTTGAGAAGAGGTCTAACATGTTATAGGGTCCTTTTCGTTATTCATTCTTTTTAAAGTCTATGGCGTTTTAGCAATCTGTAGAATTTAGAGAGCGTATATTTGAAACTTAGCATGGTGCAGCGGATTAATTTACTTGTTTTCGAAGAAGTTTCTCGTCTCTAAGTCCTCGTTCTATATTTCATCTTGCCTCTGCATTGTTTCGAAAAATTGTTTATCAATCGTCATTCCAAAGTCGTCCAGAATCACCACTGATGTTTCTTCAGCGAAGGAACTGTCTATGAAGTACTTAAAAAACTCTGTATTACAGGATGTAGTTCTAGTTTCTCTTCATTATTCATTCTTTTTATTTGTGTACAATATTTTAACAGCTTGTGGACCCTTATCATTATTATATTTTGCTAATTAGAAAGTTCGTGGCTGACTTGTGGCTTGGTTTTAAAAAAGAGTTTAAATGACATTTTGGACAAAAATAAGAATTTTATTAAGGAATAATTGTTTGGTGAAAAAAAGTAACAAAAGCAACTTAGAATACGGAACGTAAAAGATAGGATCTTAAAGATTACCGTGTAATTTGGAACCTAACATAGTCAAGATGTAGGACTGACTTTTCTTGTTTGGAAGAAGCTTGCGTCTCCACTATCTAGTGTTTTACCTCCGTCTTGCCTTCAAATCATTTTGAAAAAATGTTTCCAGTCCTCTAACCAAACTCGTCCAAAATCCATCACTACTGAAGTATTAGAATCATCAGTGAAATAGTACGTTAAAAAGTTCATCATTAATTATTCTTTTTATGAGTGTATTTGTGTTTAAAGATCTTGTAGATTACGGTGTAATTTCTAACCTAACATAATCAAGCTGTAGGACTGAATTTTCTTGCTTGGAAGAAACTTACGTCTCCATTGTCTCGTGTTTTACCTCTATCTTGCCTTCAAATCATTTTTTAAAAAACTGCCAGTCCTCTTACCAAACTCGTCCAAAATCCATCACCACTGAAGTTATTAATTATCATAGAACCATCAGTGATGTAGAACGTTAAAAAGTCAACTTCAAAAATACATGGTAGCCTCTAGGTTCTACGAACTGCTGACACATTACAAAAATAAATAAGGAAGAAGAACTAAAATTTTTAGGTTCCACATCAAGTAGTTCTAATAATGGCAATGGTGAGAGATTCCAGAAGAATTTGAAAAGAGGTCTAGCATGTTACAAGTTCTTTTTCATTATTCATTCTTTTTAAGGGTGTATGGTGTAACAGTCCATTTTAGAGAGTGTATATTTGGGATTTAGCGTGCTGCAGTTTCTGATTAATTTACTTCTTTTCGAAGAAGTTTTACGTCTCTATGATCTCGTTTTTATTTCGTTTTGCCTCTGCGTCATTTCCAAAAATTCTTTGTCAACCTTCATTCCAAACTCTTCCAGAATCACTACTGAAGTTCCTACTGTGAAAATCATAAAAAATAAATTCCGTGTCATAGAATGTAATTCCAGATTCTCTTCATAATTCATTCATTCTATGTGTGTACGATGTTTTAACACCCCATGTAACTTCATTTGTGTGTATTTTATAGAGCAAAGAATATAGTTGACGTAACTAACTACTCTAAATAATCATTGATAACTATCAGTATAATTAGTGGTTTAACTAAGAAATAAGTTCTTAATTGCAGTTTGATTCCGAGACAGTATATTGTTCTTTTGTAAAGTAACCAAACCGGAGACGAACACAGAAAGAATCTTATTATTTACTTTGATTACTTATTATTCTTTAAGCGATTAACTTATAAAGGACACTATTTCTAAAATTTTAAATTGTAAAAATTATGTTCGTTGTATTTTGTTCCTTTCTTTTACTATCTCTTGTCTTCTGAACTTTAATTCTCAATTTAGATCACTCTTCATTCATGATATTGGGACGGATTTACTTCAATTATTAAATAGTATCGTTGTTAGGAAGAAAGAAGAAAAGAAATTGTGAATATTTATTATATTATACATGCCGTCCCATTGTTATTTATTAGGATGATTTTCTTTTTCTATAATAGTAATATTAATTATGTATATTAATAAAAAATAGTCTAAATGTTACTCAATAGGCGAAAATTGAAATCTATAAGAGGTGATTATACAGTGTGGCTCTTGTAGAAGGATATCGTAATATCCTTCGGCCAATATTTTTTGCGATCTAATAATTTCAATATGGAATAAATTACAGGCCCTTGGAATTTTTTCTCAAAGTATTTGTTAAAAAGTTTTTTAACAAACATTGCATTGTTTTAAGATTCGCCATTTTTTTAATTTAATTTGTTGTGAATTTTATGTTATTCAGGCTAATTTGTTAAACACTTTTTTAAAACAAATCACCCATTTAGCCATACTATCTTCTTCTGGGCTTCCGGACTGGAACCGCGTCACTGGTATAACTGTCGACGTTTCATACCCACTCATATGGGACATCTTCAGGGCTCAACTACTGCTACTGTCTGTCGCACTGAAACAGTTTCAGTGCGACAGACAGTAGCAGGTTACGCGGTTCCAATCCTGAAGCCCAGAAGAAGATAGTATGGACCACGACCGCGGAAATCTACGTACCAGATTACCCAATTAGACATTTTTAAATTGTTAAAAAAACAAAATAACAGCATCTAAAACTACATATTGATAAAAAGATACATGTTCCATAAATTCCAAAATTTAAAATAAAACATGTAAAATCACATACAACCTTTTCTAATAACATTACCAATTCAAAATACCTGCGAAATTTGAAAACGTCGCAAATTCTAAGATTTAAAAATTATTATACAAGGAAAAATCTTTTGGAAAATATTTGTGTTGTCTTACAATTTAGAATTATTACTCTGTTCGTCTAGTATCAAAGTTTTATACACTATACTCTAGTGATCTACGCGATTCAGAGTTCGTAATATCAATTTTAAATTGGCAACACTGCACACTTATCAAACCTGACTATGTTACTTTATTAGTTATGTTTATTATTTACACCTGACTATTTTTAAATAAACTGAGATTAGTTTTAAATTATAAATATAAAAATCGAACAAGACAAATATCAAGTGACATTTAATATTTTCAAATTTGGCAAGTTTATGAAGGACGGGTAATCTAGGGTTATTTTACTGCCAACCCCGGACGCTTATCGTGGATCACTTAGTAGTTATTAAACTTTATTTCTAGTAGCTATTGATTTTTTAAACTTTGTTCAAATAACGTAAATTAAAAAATGTTTTAATTATCCTACTGTATGTTTGTATTAATGGGTCATACTGTATATAGAATCTCTTCATCATTCATTTTTATATTTTTTTATGTATAAGTTAGTTCAACTAAAAAATATATATAAAAGATTAAGCAGCATAAATTCTAAAAAACATCGTCGAAAAATAGCAATGCAAATTCGATATGTCTTAGCAAACGTAATAACGAGTGAGCAACAATGATTGACCTGATCTTTTACTACTTTCCGCACGCCCCATATCAGTACTTACTTCCTTTTTTCTACCTGAAGTTAGCAGTTTAGTAATTTCTAATGAGTTTTCCTACTCTATGTTTATGTCATTAACCTTTCATTGACATGCAGTGTACAGAACAAAGTATTTCTTTAATATATATATATATATATATATATATATATGCATACACTTTAATACATACCAAATGTATTTTTATTAATATTACAGTTTAAAGTAATTCGCACAGTAGTATTTGTTGTTTACATAGTAGCTAGCATATTTTTATTATAATTATTAGAATTGCGTGAGACACTGTCTAATTTCACTTTTAAGAGGAAGTAAATATTGAGGTGATATGTATGGAAGAAGTGTAGGATCAGGTCACTCATTGTTGATCAAATATTGATTGACCATTATTTATGTCTGATTCTTGTATTTATACAGGCAAGACAATAACTCAAATGTTAACGAAACCTTAATTGTTGATTGAATACACACACACACACACACATACATAGCAATCAGAATTTCGTTAAGATTTGAAATATTCTCTAGCCTGTACACTATATGGATTATGCCAAGTTTGAAGTGTTCTGTTCGTATACAAGTCGCGACAACTTAGTTGTACATCTGGCAGAATGAACTCGAATTTTTATATATTTCCTTCTTTCGGACAATTGATTGTTTGTACGATAGAGGGAAGTATAGTTTCTCTTAATTTTTCGTGTATTTGTCTGAATACATGCTTTTAACTAATAGAGATTATTTTAAACTCTAGAAGTTGTATAAAAAAACGGTGTAACACAATTTATGCAGTATTTTCTTTCAAATAATAAGTAATAGAGACAGATTCCTAAGTAAATAATAATATAATCGTAAGCAAAGTACTTGTTACATTTATTTATCAAGTATATTACTATTAATTTTCATTACTTGTGCTGTGTCTTCCCTTTTTCTCTTTAGATATTAAAATTTGGGTTAGCGACAGGTTGTAATGTTAAATACTTAAAATAGTAAGAAAAAATACTTAAAATAGTTTTTGATCACAATAATATAATTATTTGCAAGTACGTTTGCAGAAACTTAAAATTTTCCCACTTGTCCTAGTCTGAAATGACAAATTATTCAGCCTATAATAAATATTGCCTACTGTCTAGACATGTTTCGTTATTAAGTAAAGTTAAGTGCTTTTGTTTTCTATTTTGAAACCGCGATAGACTTATATAATAATTAGTTCGTTTCTGTTTTTAAATCACCCATGGTAAATATTCTTTGTATAAAATTATCTTTTACGCCAGCATATATGAAAAAATGTTATTAAATAAACAATAGTCATCAGAAGTATTTGTAAATTAAAACAGAGATAAATTAATAAATACAGTGGTGCATTTTTCACCAACTTTATTTTTTAATTAATGTATATGAAAATTGTATCACCATACAGTGGTTTCTTTTGATATTAAAAAAAAAACTTTTTGCAATATATTGTTCTTTGAAACGTTCAGGTGGTATTCCTCAAACGTATTAAACACATTTTGCTAACGCATCTACGATTCTTCACTAAAGATGATCTATGAAGAAGTTAAAACATTTAGTGAATCAAAAAATAAGGTAAATAAAACCCCACTCCACAATAATTTTCATATTCTGTATACGTTTTTTCGACGACTAAGTTAATATAGTTTATATACAGTATGGGCAATTACAAGAGCTGGGGAATCTAACTGTACTGCTAATAAAAATTGTGCGTATCACTATTAAATTACTAATTAATTAACTTGAACTGTTACGAAATATTTTAAGCTCATAACCTCAATAAATTGAATAATAAGTCAAGTATATTTTGAGTATTAACCTAGTTGAAATAAGTAACGGATGCAAACTATTTTTCATAGTAACACTGTTAGAATTTAAGCTGCTTCTTCTGGTACATTGTAAAATATAATACGTTATGCAGGATGTAATTGAAGAATATGTAATAACTTTGAACACATTTCATTCACAAATTTTGATGAATATGTAAATGAAACGCCCAAATGTTATAAATGTGTTTATGAAATACACCACACAAGCGAGCATTTCAAGAACTATTAGTTCTATACAATATATCAGAGTGATATAGATAAATTTATTTTGCAAATGCCTTATACGAGACATACATTTAGTTCGTGGACCTTCTATAGCGCGGAAAACCTCTTCCACCGCATGTATGACCATGTTCCCAAACTTTCATTATTTGTCTTGCATAATATTTTTCAAAACCAATTTATCTGCCTCACTCCGATATGTTTTACTATTTTCGGGTACACTATAGCATTAGTTTAAGTCACGGTCAAGCCTCGGTTCACGAGCTTTCTTCGTTCCTGAATGTTGGTGATCAACTAAAACTTTTTCCTCATAGAAATCGATGTAAAATTCACTAATCCGTTCTTGGACTCTAAGTAATTACTTATTTGAAATTTTGAAACAGTATTTTGCGCACAGGTTTCTAATATACACTCAATAGCGACTTTCTATAGGCTTACTAGCCATTTGTCCCAATCCAGATGCCATTGATTTTTATTTCGCCAGGAATTATCTTCTATTTCTTTCTTTCCACACCACTTTTTACTCATTTCTCCCAAAGTTTTTCGGGCCTTTCTCTCTTCCTCTTTTTCCTAGGAAACCACTTCCAAAATCTCATAAAATTCTCATTCTTTTCATATCTCATATTGTGTCTGTTAATGGTTGTCTCAACTTTTATCATTTATTCTATCTTTATTGTTCTTACCATAAAAATAATCAGAAAATTGATTTTATCTAAACCAAGATTATCCGTAAAGGAATAGAAATAAAAAATGACAGAATAATTTGAAGAAAAATGATGGGCAAAAATACCGAGCTCGTGGAAGAACATCTTACCCTTATACACCCACACTGTGAAACGGTCACACGCGATTTGCTAACAGAACGTCGGAAGTATAGCAATTACAGCGACGATTACTCCTCAGGGCCCCGATAAAGTGCCAGAAATACCGGCGGACAGAAGGGAGGCGCGTAGTATTTTTCGTTCTACAGTAGCATCGACTTGAAAATGGCGGCAGTGGGACTACCGAAAGGACACCAGAACATTAGTGCCTCTAGGAATTCAAGACTGCATAGACGGCAAAAGCAAAACACCTTAATAAACTCAGCGATATGTGTGTGAATGAATATATATATATATATATAAAGAGAGAGCGAGAAAGAGTACTAAAATGATTGAAGGTAAACTTTAATTTAAAATAAAACCACTTCGGCAGGAGAATTATGAAATAATACACAACAAATAGAAAGAACTAAAATTCCTCAAAAATTAACTGCATTACAGTCAGATATAGACAAACACACCGTGAGCAATTTGATCTGTCCGAAGTTTGCAATACAAAAAACACTGAATTGGAATTATTTTTATATATTGGTTGCACTTTTTCCAGCTTATGTGTCAAATGAACATTTGAAGTTGGTAAAATTGCTCACACCATAATATTTTATAGATTTTTTTCGATGATAGGGAAAAGTGGATTTCTTAAGTCTTGGTGAAGATATTGGGTCTTAAATTTCTGGCCACAGTAGTCAAAGTCTCTGTCTAACATATTCTGGCCACAATTTCCTCTAGAAAACGAATTCATGCTCCTGTAAGGCATTAAGTGTTTGTGATCAAGCTCGCGAGTTCGAAATCTAGGGCAAAATAAATCATCCACGATGGTTTTTTGTTGAGCAAATATTTTGGTAAACCGATTTATTTATGATCTGAGGTTGGACTGTATTTATTTTGAATAAATTTATTATTTATTTTCAGTAAAAAAAATTGGATGATTGGACGCTTTAGTAATTTTACTATTAATGAACATTTTTTCAGTAATATTTATATATATTACCAATGATTTCACCATAAATCACTACAATCTTATAAAAATATGGAAGCAAAGGTGCATTTCTACCTCTTTATAACACTAATGTTGGAAAAATTTTAAAAAAATCTTTGACCCGATTATGAAGTTGTCTAAAGTTAACAGACTTAAGTCTAGATAGAGTAAAACAGAATAGAGAAAGGGACTCTGACGTAGTATCAATTACAATTGAAAGAAATATTTACTGTATTAGTAGCGTCACGTTTCGCATCATCAATATAAATATGATATAGATTGATGTGGACACATGTCTATGCTCTCCGCTACTGACAATTCTGAGCGGGCAAACCAATATTCGTACATTGCGCTGCTATTTCAGAGTACCTTTTTCTATTCTGTTATACAATATATATTTATTTATATATTGGGTCTGGGAAAAAGTTCGTGGCGTTTTTTCAGTAAAATTCAACTGGTCCCCGCATGGCGCGTGGACGAATTCATTTAAACCGAATATGCTCCATTATTATCGACAATGTTTCGCCATTTTTTTGGTAGATCCATGATCCCATCGGTGAAAAACTTCTGTGGTTTCTGGTCGAAAAACTGAATCAAGTAGTTTTCACAGGCTTCTTTTGAAACCAACTTAATTCCATTGAGAGAGTTCTGCAGAGATCGAAACAGATGATAGTCAGAGGGTGCTATATCCGGACTGTAAGGTGGGTGCATCAAAACTTCCCAACCAAACTCTCTCAATTTTTGACGGGTCATCAAAGAAGTGTATGGTCGGGCGTTGTCATGATGGAAGACAACACCTTTCCTATTAATCAATTCGGGCCGTTTTCTTTTAATCGCCTGGCGTAATCTCTCTAGTTGTGCACAGTAGAGTTGAGAATCAATCGTCTGACCAGTTGGAAGTAGCTCGTAGTGGACGATTCCCCTCCAGTCCCACCATACACACAGCATCACTTTTTTGGGCGTCAATGTTGGCTTAGCGAACGCTTGTGACGGCTCACCATCCTTTATCCACGATCTTTTACGCTTCCGATTATCGTACGTAATCCATTTTTCATCTCCGGTTATTAAACGTTTCAGAAACGGCTCGATTTCATTCCGTTTCAGCAGCGCATCGCAGATGTTAATTCGGTCCATCATGTTTTTCACGCTCAACTCATGAGGAACCCATACGTCAAGCTTTTTTTTGTAACCAGCTTTGTGTAAATGGTTCAAAACAGTTTTGTGGTCAATGCCTAGCTCCATGCCAATATCGACACTGCTGATATGCTTATCTTGTTGGACTTTTTCAAGAATTTCATCAGATTTTTCAGTGATTGGACGACCGGAGCGTGACTCATCTTTCACATTGAAATTTCCAGAACGAAAGCGAGCGAACCATTTCCGCGCAACAGATTTCGATAAAGTACCTTCACCGTACACAGCACAAATTTTATCACAAGCCTGCGCAGCGTTCTTCCCCTTATCATAATAATATTGCAGAATATAGCGAAATTTCTCATTATTCTTCTCCATTTTCAAGTGCGAATAACTTTCCAACCACTGCACCGATTACAATGTTTCTACGCTCAAACTAACGTTCGGAAGGTCATCTAAAAAACGAGCCGTCGGTGGTGTCGCTGTGACTTGTTGTTCTTTAGTTATCGGCAACCAATGCTATCTATCGGGAAAAACGCCACGAACTTTTTCCCAGACCCAATATTATTATATTTATATTTTTTATTTACATCCTGTATATAGCATTAATATGTTGTTTCTTGTCGAAAACTACTACAAAACTTGTATCATTTATCATTCCATGTTTTTGTATATTATATTATCTCTTGATTATCATACTTGTAATTATATATATATATATTTTTGTATTTTATAATTTAATATTTCTTTTTAATAAGATTTTATTATTTATATTATTTTTATTAACTTAAAACAGAATCTAACCAAATATGTAAGTACTTTTTATACATTTTTGTTAAGATATTCTTGTTTTTTTAATGAAAATAAATAGAAGATTGTGCCATAATACAAAATACCATGTACGCATAAGTTTATTTATAGACTTTTTTTCTTGGGAATAAATGGTTTATTGCGACATTTGTTAATGTAAAAGTTGTGTTGCTATTTTTATTTGTAACTGTTATTTTACTAAACTAAAAACTAAATAAAATGAATACTTGAATTATATTATTTATGGACAGATGATTTAAATTCCTCGGTAATAAGGTTTGGAATGCAAAATGCAAAAAAAACATGTTTAACGGAAGTGATTATTACTAAAAGCCATTAATGATACGATATGTCTCCTGGTATTTATTTATGTTAATATAGAATTGCCAGAAATTTTACCACCGACGCGAACGTAAAGATATTTTTTCATATTCTTTTTATTAAGACAATTTTCTAAAATATATTTAAACGTTTATATTCGTAATTTGTTCCATTCTTCATTCGTTGACGTTTCGTCCACCCTTACAAGGCATATCTTCGCGAATTCTATTACGGAAACTATGCAGCAACGTAAATAAGACATAATGAATTGTCGGCAAATGAGGATCGAGTTATTAAGGACGCGGTTCTGTAGCCCAGACACCGAACAGGAACCATAAATATATTAATTATATTTGAGAGATCCTACATTTAATTGCTCATGCTTTAAGTATGGCGGAGTAAGAAGTCTGGTAAAAATGAAACAAGGAATAATTTTTTCAGCCAAAAATATTTTATTTTTAACGTCATTCATACTCTTTATTTAGAAAAACTTAAATAACTGACAATAATTGTCCTAGAATCCGGTGCTCTGCCTGTGACACTACACCGGTTGTAATCTAACTTTGATCTTTACTTACTATAAAACTATCTAAATTAAAACTAGTCTTCTATCTAAAACTCTAAATGGGGCCTAGCCCCCATAATTCCGCTCCTATCTTGCGGGAATAGTCCGCTCCTACCCGCGGAAGTAGTCCGCTCCTAGCCTGGGGAAGTAGTCCGCTCCTACCCTGCGGAAGGAGTCCGCTCCTACCCTGCGGAAGGAGTCCGCTCCTACCCTGAGGAAATAGTCCGCTCCTACCCGCGAAAGTAGTCCGCCCCTAGCCTGCGGAAGTAGTCCGCTCCTAGCCTGCGGAAATAGTCCGCTCCTACCCTGCGGAAATAGTCCGCTCCTACCCGCGAAAGTAGTCCGCTCCTACCCTGCGGAAGTAGTCCGCTCCTACCCTGCGGAAGTAGTCCGCTCCCATCCTGCGGAAGTAGTCCGCTCCTTATAAACCTCATTCACTGAAATCTCCAATATTCATTCATATACATCCCTTCAGGTCAAGAGGCCGATGAATTGTTCTTCATCGTCGTCTTGTTTCCGCTCGCCAGTCCTGGCCTTCCGCTGAAATCTCCGCCGCCTCTCCTCCCTTTGGGATTTTATTTTTAACGTCATTCATACTCTTTATTTAGAAAAACTTAAATAACTGACAATAATTGTCCTAGAATCCGGTGCTCTGCCTGTGACACTACACCGGTTGTAATCTAACTTTGATCTTTAGTTACTATAAAACTATCTAAATTAAAACTAGTCTTCTATCTAAAACTCTAAATGGGGCCTAGCCCCCATAATTCCGCTCCTATCTTGCGGGAATAGTCCGCTCCTACCCGCGGAAGTAGTCCGCTCCTAGCCTGGGGAAGTAGTCCGCTCCTACCCTGCGGAAATAGTCCGCTCCTACCCGCGAAAGTAGTCCGCTCCTACCCTGCGGAAGTAGTCCGCTCCTACCCTGCGGAAGTAGTCCGCTCCTACCCTGCGGAAGTAGTCCGCTCCTACCCTGCGGAAGTAGTCCGCTCCCATCCTGCGGAAGTAGTCCGCTCCTTATAAACCTCATTCACTGAAATCTCCAATATTCATTCATATACATCCATTCAGGTCAAGAGGCCGATGAATCGTTCTTCATCGTCGTCTTGTCTCCGCTCGCCAGTCCTGGCCTTCCGCTGAAATCTCCGCCGCCTCTCCTCCCTTTGGGATTTTGGGCCCCTGTAACAACAGAGAACCCGGTAGCTTCTCTCCTCAATACGTTCACTGGGACATTTCGTCATTTATACTGCCCACTAATGAACAACAGCCTTTCTTAAAAATTGAAGGGTTTGTTAGACATTCTCTTTCACCTTGGCTAAGTGAGTTGGAAGGTGTCGAAAAATGGTTTATGAAGGGAATTTAAGCTCATACTGTCCACTGTTAGATACAAAGCTTCTCCTAAACTTTAGTTGAAAGCGTTGTTAGGGAAGATGTTGAAAAGAATGTTTTATGAAAAGAATTTAAGATTGCAACATGCCTATCCCTGGTAAGGAAGGTTGAAGAAATATGAAGTTTACATGAACAGAGTTGCATGCTAAACCTAACTTTGTCAAGACTACGGAGTGCCTATCCGCTGCCCCCTTCAAATAATACGATTTCTCCAACCTTTCAAAATAGGCATTTATTATATCGATGAACTCCTTATTCGAGCCGAATCTGTTTCCTCCGAGCCATTTCTTCAAGTTCGGAAAGAAGAAATATCCGCTAGAGTCTAAGTCCGGCAATTATAGTAGACGTTGAAGGAATATGAAATCGAATTCATGGATTCAGGTCATGACAACAATGAAACAAAGTAGTGAGAAAACTACAGAAAGATTGAAATCCATTTCTTATCACCTAAACCATTTTTTTCATTCATAACTTCTAGTTCTTTCAGTTTACTCTAAATTGTTTATAGTTCTCGTTTCTTTAAAATTTATTTCTAAAAATATCTACAGAAATTATACCCAAACAAACTGTGCTTTAATATACCATGCATCAATCCAATCCATTATTCAGAAGTACAATCTTTATGTTATTATTATATCTATTTACACATTATATCGTTATTACAACCTACAAGCTGACAATTTACTATAAAATTTCTGAGAAACAGAAAAAGCATAATAATTTCGAAGGGAAAAAATATATTAAAAGTAAATTTGTCCCATAATTATCTAGTTTCTTTTAATGTATTTTAAATTTATTAATAAATACGATTACAATACCTCTAACGCAATAAGATGTTTATATAGTATTGCATAATTGCTATATACCTCTTAAAGCATTCAAAATTCCATCATGTATAGTGTTACAGTAAGCTATTCTAACGCCTTCTGCCCTCTATTCTGTCTACTAATTGTCGTAATACGTTGGTGAATGGTAATTGTATCTTTTATGCAGAGAAAATAATTTAATTAAATTAATAGCTAACAATTAGAAGTGATATGGGCAATAAAGAAAAAGACATTACTCTATACACTCTAAAGATGCATAATGTGTATGTACTATAAACTGTTAATTTGTCATTGAATGACGTTTAAATTTCTTAATAAAATGAAATCTTCCGAAAACGATGGTAGTTTTATTTATAGGAATGTGAAGTTTGTCACCACATTTTCACCTTATATTTCCATTAAAGGTTTAGCATGTTTACATACAGTTACAGTTAAGTTTCAAAGTTAGCACAGATTAAAAAGTTAATTTATTTTGTAAAGTTCTGCTCAATAATACTTATAATATTATCAGCGAATATTGATTAAAGAATAGTAGAACTAAATAGCAGAAATATAATAATAGTAATAATAATAATAATAAGCTTTATTTTACCATCAATTATATACAAATGAGGAGATAACGTAATTGTCTATGATTTGGTGTGTATATGTACATACGTGTATATGTACTGTGCGTAAGCGAAGTAATAAAATATTCTGCAAAATAGTCTCCATTTACATCAATAGTTTGTTGCCAACGGCCTGGAAGCTGAAAAATTCCCTATGAAAAGAAATCTAGGTTTTGACGGCTGACATATTGCTCAAACACTGCTATTACAGACTCCCGGTCAGGGAAGTCCCTATTTTTTAAGTGATTGTCTAAACTTCGGAAAAAATGAAAATCAGTTGGCGAAAGGTCAGGTGAATAAGGTGGGTGAGGGAGAATTTCGTAACCAAATTCCGAAAGTTTTTGGATTGTCTGTCGTGCAACATGAGGTCTTGCATTATCATGAAGAAGTTTGGGTCCATGTCTATTGACTAGTGAGGGTTGCAAGCGGCTCAATTTTCCATGAATTCTTTTCAGTTCGGCACAATAGGACGCTGCCGTGATGGTTTCACCAGGTTGCAAAAATGAATAGTGAATAATACCCTTACTGGTCCACCATACAGTCACCATAATCTTTCGCGGGTGAAGTGATGCTCGTGCATGCTGTCTTGGTGCTTCACCTCGATCTAACCATTGTCGTGACCGTCTCCGATTATCATAAAGTATCCACTTTTCGTCACATGTTACCACTCGATGAAGAAACGGTTCAACTCTAATCGACGGAGCTTATTGGCTTCCGTTAATTGGTGCGGCACCCATCGATCGAGTTTCTTCACTTTGCCAATCTAAGAAAGGTGACGACTAATGGTGGCAATGGACACTTGAAATGTTTCTGCAAGGCTACGCACTGTTGTCGACGGATTACTTTCAACTTCTACACGCAGCTCGTCGTCATTAACGGTGCTACGCGCATATCCGCGAGGCTCATTTTCCAAATCAAAATTTCCCTCGCTGAATTTTTTAAACCATCGCCGTAATGTGCGTTCATTACACGTGGTTTCACCGAACGTCTGATTAATTTCTCGCGTTGCTGCAGCTGCATTTAATCCCTTTTTAAATTGAAAGAGGTAAATTGCCCGAATATCTCTTGCCAACAGCATTTCCATAGGCGACACAGGGACAGGTGTATTAATCTTTCCAAGAAATGGAACAGGTACACACTTCAAAATAAATACCCTTTTCTACATATACAATAATAATTTTCACCAAAAACATACACGTCTTCACACAGGTGCGATTCAGTTCAGACTGAAGGAAAAAACATTACATTTGTAAGAAGTACTTGTTGTCTGGATCTCAGTTGTATTGCTCTTCCCTCTCCTTTCCTTTTCTGGGCTAGTAGCTCTCGTTTAGCGCGCAGCAATTGCTTGTATGTGGAGGCCAACGCCATTATTTTATTTTTGATGAATATAGGTCTACAATGTGTCGTTATATTAACTTGTTCTATTATTTGTAATGTTTTCTTTTGTAAACTAAAAATGTCATTTGCATGCACTGAATCGCCCCATAGTTGGACACTGTATGCCATCCGCGAGTGAAAAAGTGCGTGATAGGTTGTTTTTGCAGTTTCCTTATTTGAAATGGCTCTGATTCTCCGCACAGCATATATTGCACAAGAGAGCTTTTTCGAGAGGGCGTCCACTTCATCTTTCCAGGTTAGTCTGGTATCTAAATTTATTCCCAATATTTTCACTGACCCTACATTCGCGGGAGTTTCTATCCTTTTGGAAGTGAATGCCAGTTTGACAGTTTTGGCTTCATTAAGGACCAGCCTGTTAAAACCATGCCATATAGTTTTATATAGGAGGGAGCGTTTTTATATTCGCGGAATGAGCGGATTGTAGAGGGGTGAGTAGGCGCATTGGGGGCGTGGCATGTGCAGCGACTCATGATTAGTATAAATACGAAGTTTCATTGTTATTAGACAGTTAGTCTTTGAGCTATCGTCAACCAAGTAACATAATCAGGAGTGAAAAGTTAAATATGGAAAAAATCGAATATCGTGCCGTTATAAAGTTCCTTACCAGGCAAGGAAAATCAGTCGCGACCATAATGAATGAGATGTCATTGGTTTACGGCGACTCTTGTCCAGGAAAAACCATGGTGTACAAGTGGCATAGTTTATTTAAACAAGGAAGGGAATCCCTTGAAGACGACCCGAGGCCGGGCAGGAGCATTGAGGTGACCACACCAGCACTTATCCAAAAAGTTGAACAAATTGTACTCGAAGATGCTCGACTAAAGAAGAAACAACTCGCAGAAATGGTTGGAGTATCCGATACAACAATTTTTAAAATCCTACACGATCATCTCGGCATGTCTAAGGTCAGCGCAAGATGGGTGCCGAGTATGCTCACGCCGCCGCAAAAACAACAGCGCGTAGAGTGTTCGCGTGCATTTTTGGACCTCTGTAATGAAGACAAGGATGGTGTATTGAGTGGAATTGTTACTGGAGACGAAACTTGGGTTCATCATTATGAACCTGAGTCCAAACAAAACTCCATGCAGTGGCATAAAATGGACACAGCACCTCCCCAGAAATTTAAAGTGTCACAATCAGCTGGGAAACTCATGGCAACGGTATTTTGGGACTCGGAAGGAATATTGTTGATTGATTATAAAGATAAAGGTGTTTCTATAACCGGAGAATATTACGCTTCAATATTAGAGCAACTAAAAGAAGCCATTAAAGAGAAAAGACGGGGAAAATTGACAAAAGGTGTTCTGCTTTTGCACGACAACGCGCCCGTCCACAAGAGCCGCGTTGCGTTAGCTGCCCTGCATAAGGTGGGCTTCGAAATTGTGAATCGCCCACCCTACAGTCCAGACCTGTTTCCGAAAATGAAAAAAGAGCTGCGAGGTAAAAAATTTATTGCCGATGATGAAGTCAAGGAGGCAGTTTCGGCGTATTTTGCAGATGAAGAGAAATCATTTTTTTATGAGAGTATAAATAAATTAATTGAAAGATGTGAAAAATGTATCCGTCTTGCAGGTGAATATATTGAAAAAGAAAAATAATTTGTTTTTTTTATTTCCACCCCTTGTCCCCCATTCCGCGAATATAAAAACGCTCCCTCGTATCTTTGGGATTCTCACACATTTTTTTTCGTATTTTTGTATTTTTTTAAATTTTGTTTCTTCGTGCTCGTACTTTTTTGTGTTTTCTTGCTTTTTCTTCATATCTTTGCATACATTTAGTGTTTCCTCATATTAGTTAAAAAATGTTGACAAATCTGTCATCCTACTTCTGATTGATTTGACAAAATGACGTACGTTTCTATTAAGTACGTTAAAAGTCTGTTCAAATCATCATAAAACAATTTACCTCTTCGTAAATAATTAAAATGTTCGTTTTTCCACCTCTGCCGCCCAAAGATCATGTAATAAGGGACATTCCAAGATCTTTACTATCTTCCCAAGAATTTACGCCATGTGGCGAAGTACGCGTAACTTTACCCGAGGTCGGAAAACACACCGTTCCCATTAATGCGACGAACAGAGACTTACCGCCTCAAGTGACTTTCAAAGATGTCAATAGTGCGGTGGTAGATACATGGGTAAAAAATGATCGTTACAGCTGGTTAGTGCGACCTGGAAAAGAAGATTATTTCGTTCACGATATCTACAAGAAGTACAACGTCACTGTTTGTGAAAGTTATGATATAAGATATCTTCATACGCGTGAGTATATGTTCATACAACCAAAAATAATCGGAATGACTTTATAACGGGAACAAAAATTGTTAAGAAATCTTGATTAAAACTCATTTTGTGTGTTTGAAATCTTCTTCAAGAGAACTGCAACAGTGTGTGCGTTGTGGAAATTTCGTCATTGACCGTTTCATGTCTTCAATTGATACAGAACGATTTCCTTCAATTGCTTTTATCTGGCGGCTTCAACGTTTCGATGATTGGTTTTGTAACATTCTGAATGTTAAAAAGGATCATTCAAATGTTAAAATAACACACTGCCTACTACATATGTTTCAGAGATTCACTCATCGTCAGGTAGACTTGTGTTATTAACGAACGATTCCTTCGTAGAGTTTATCGCATCTTTTCGATACAGAGAAATAATTAATAAACGTGCCATAAACCCTATCAAGAAAAATACTGTAGCGCCCTTTTCTTTTATTTATAATATATATTGAATTCACTCATTCATGTGGTCTCACTGACTAGTAGATATCAACTGCATAGAGAGTATCTTGCAAGCAGGCAAATTTCGGGCAAAAGTAAGTGTGTGGTAGTTTCGAGTTCGTTTTAAGAATACCACGCCCTAGCAGCAATTAGTATTAAAAGTTTTAAAGTAGTTTTCCCCTTTTGAGCAACTTTAATGTTGTCTTTGTAATATCCAGCTTGATACAATTTGTGATAATGCTTCAAATGATTTGAAATGAGCTTTAAATTAAGATTTTGCAACAATTTGTAGTGCTCTTTGTAGTTATTAAAATTGTTCTTGCTTCGCTACACAGTCATTAATCGGTATATAATTCTAATATAGAAACTTCTAGGTACAAGTAACGGTTTTTTTTTATATAAATCTACATATATTTTCTGAAATACTTTAGCGCCCGTCTTCCCGCGTTCCTTCAAGTACGAATTGGATTGTTTGGAAGCGTTTCGACTAAAAAAACTCGAGGCTAAAGTGCTTAGAGACGAAGAGGAGGACAAACGCGGGCGACAAAAACTGAGGGAACTCGATAGTGAAGCGGAAGAAGAGGAAGCACAATCTGATTTACATGATCCAGGCGACTCTTTTGCACGATGGCAGCCACAACCGCATTTATTCGCACCGAGTCAAACTGATCCTTGCAAAAGAAGAGCAGAATTAAGTTTGTAAGTTTTGCTTTTTAACATTCTAGACAATATTACTTAGGTATTTACTTTTCCTGCCAAACTCGACAAAACCTTAAATTTTTTGAAATTGTCATTTTCAGTCTTAATTTCTAGCATTTTTTTTAAAACTAATAACATAAACAACTGCGCTATTTGATAAAATAAACGACACTAGCGACAATGAAATTACTGGTAGCTTTATACTGTTCTATGATTATGAACAACACGTAAAAATATAAAATGAAACACGAGAAAATAGCGATACGCCATAGAATATAACAACACTAAAAATAGTAATCGTTTAGTAATTTTTGTATATTGCAAATGTAAATCGCAGTAAATATTGAGCTATCGCTTTCACAAAATCCGTATTTTATACTGGAGAAGTACGTTTTCAATTAAATTTTAGTAAAACAGGCAACCACCATGACTTGCAGAGAAACCAATGCAGAGACTGATTATGTGTGTCATCTGGTGATAAATTCTATTATCAAAAATTTGTACCATTACCGTAATATTTAAATAATCTTTACACATTGAATTTTATTTATTGTTCTTCATATGAAAAATTTAATATGTATTTGTTTATACAAACGTTACGTAACTAATCGTTCTTTCATTCGTATTTTTTTTTGATATTTTTAGGCTTTTTGTTTATAAAATATGTTATGTTTAGAACAATAATGCTAATTGATTATATGTCATCTGATGGTAAATTCTATATCGAAGATTTGTACCATTACTGAAGTGGGTTAAATGTCTTTACAAATTGAATTCTATTTATCGTTTCTCATATGGAAAATTGAACATGTATTTGTTTATACATAAGTTATGTAACTAATCGTTCTTTCATTCGTATTTTTTTTTATGTTTTTAAGCTTTTTGTTTATAAAATATGTTATTTTTAGAACAATAGTAATGCTAGTTAATCGTAAGTATTTAATATTTATTCTTCTTAATTTAGAAGTCAAATATATGTTAAAGAATACAAAATGTTATTTCTATTATATTCATGTAATGAACTAAAACTTCATATTTTTATGTTCATTTTGTTTTCAAACATGTCAGGTAAAGGCAAGTTCGCAAGCATAAGAACTATTATTAATTTTCTCGTTTATTTACCGAAACAGTTAATGAAAGTAACTTTTGTCATTTACATATATTATAGACTGTAGCCTTGTTAGGCATGCTGTATAATATTGAAAACGCAGCAGTTGCTCACATGTGACAATTTTTAACTGCATTACTTCCATAATACCAAAGGATTGCATCATTAAATGGTCACATCAACATATGCTAGAGAGTTACAGACGGATCTGCCAAATCAAGTAGCGTGCTATAATTGTACGCACCATAAATCAATTCGAAGATGCTAGTACAAGTACTTAATAAAAATTAAGTCAGTGTTTAACACCATCTACAATCTCCGGGCAGAACTAAAAAAGAACATACTTCAAATTACATTTTCCTCATTTTTTATTACATAATTCCTAATTTGATACTTGAAGTATTATACTTCAAGTGTAGATTCAAATAATGGAATTCAAACATTTCTTATTCAAAGCAAACGCGAATCTTTCTTTAAAACATTGTTTAATTTTCCTATTACTAGAATAGTTAATAAATCTTTAAATACTTAAGCATCTTCAAACTTTCTTTAATTGTTGAGGTTTGTTTCAGATTAATCACTAAGGTTGATATATAACCCCTTTCCACATTAACTTTTGTAATTCTGTATACGCATTTCGACAACCAAGTTGTCATCATCAGCAGCTACCCGCAAAGTGTCGCACCTGGTAAACCACGGCGAAAAATACCTGTACGAAAACACACTCCGTACGCGGTACAGACCGTACACTCAGTGTACGTTTAGGTTGTGTGTGTACGGTGTGTACCGCGTACGTGTGTTTTCGTACAGGTATTTTTCGCCGTGGTTTACCAGGTGCGACACTTTGCGGTTATCTGCTGATGATGACAACTTGGTTGTCGAAACGCGTATACAGAATTACAAAAGTTAATGTGGAAAGGGGTTATATATCAACCTTAGTGATTAAGTTAATCAACCACAGGGTCCATCAAATTCTACTTGTTTCGGATTAGGTTTAAAAAATTAAACTCTTTATTTGTTAAAAATGTTTAGATTAATAAAATACTGTTTGTAACCATCTTCCACAAAGTGTAAAAATTGGCGGAGGTCGTTTAGGGATACTAAGACATTGAAATTCTCAAATTCATTTAGGAGACTTAAGAAAAACTACTTTTATTTGAACAATTAAATCATTTACTTCTGGATAACAATTCCTGCTACAAAAAGTAAAGCATGAAGCAGGTTACATGTGTTACTTTACAACACTTGTTTTTAAGACGTCGACCCATACTTAAACATAGTTATGGCACTATCAATTATTACCCAAGGAACAATTTTTAAATTTCGCGGGTGTTTTAAGTTGCCCAAAGAAAAAATAACTACATCTAAAATTATATTTTATTTTATTACAGCATGAATATTAATAATTAAGGTGTATATTTCAAAATCAAAATTAAAACGAAAACCGTACGCATTAAAAACATGTTATTTCCTAATTTCTTGAATGAATTGAAATCATAGCTAACCTTTATTTTTACTACTACCAACTCAAAACTTCCGCGAAATTTAAAAATTGTTCCTTGGGTAAGATTAATACTTGATCTATTGAGAACTGAAAGTTGGTTAACGTATTTCGCATTGCGCTCAAAATTGCATTTTTCTAATCTTTTACTAGCTAGTAATAACGACACTGGCGGATTTAAAGGTTCTAGTGTTGTATTACAACATTGATAACCGAATTCTTTTTACAATTTATAGTCTTCTCCAAGCATACCTACAGCTTTACAGCTTGTTATTTAAATCTGATATAATATGGTTTTGAATTCTGTCGCGCACCAACCTTAACATGATTTTATAATGTAGTTCGAGTGGTAATTTCAGTTTGGAATTGTACATAACCTAGAATTTATGAAATTATTTTTTAACAAGTAAAGAAAACGGTAAATTACAAACAGTAAATATAAAAATTAAATCAAAAATAAAGTTCTTGTAAGCATTTATGCTAATTTTTGCATATTTATGTTGTGCAGTTTTAATATGCATTTTGCAAGTATATTTGACCCGGGAGAACAAAGATTTGTCCTAATCTATACATATTAAATAAAATTTATTATTATTATTATTTTTACACCATCGCACTTTAAGCCTGGAAATTCTTTTATAAACTTTCTTGCATTACGTTTTAGATCAATTGCAGTGCAAGTTTTTCACATTGTACACAGCAATATAACAATTACCACAACTGTACTTTCTTTATGTTTTCTTAATATTCTTTCTTTCTTGTATCATTCCATTTGTACGGCTATCTTCAGTGCACTTATCTATAAATTTACACACTGCCCTTGCAACAGCGCTGTTTTTCTTTGTGTAGTGTTGTTAATTCGCGGATATTACTAGACATATGTTTACTTTTACAAGTCTTCTTTGTAAAAACATTAAATGCTTCTTTTCACAAGTACGTGATATTTTAAGAACAATTTATCGACTTGGTTCTAAATTTATGGTTTAAAATAGAGAAGTATCTTATAAAAATGAAGTGTGGGACAATCGATGTTACAATACTTAACAAATTCTTTTATGGCTGCAAACAATAATAGTTTTCATATTGTTATTAGAGCTTTTTAGAGTTTTCTAACGTTGTTAAATGGAAGTAAATATCCTTTATCGTAGCCGGTTGTTCACATTTGATGATATTCAATATTCACGAGGTGTACAAACACTTTTGTGACTGACTGTACACGGTTTGTTCAAAAGGAAAGGTGAATTTTGAATTTTCGCGCGCTGTGTACATTTGATTATCGAAATTTTTTTTGTTATGTTGGTACACATGTGTTAGTCATATGTTGGCATTATAAGCCAATTTGGATTAGTAGTTTGTTGTTGACAACTGAAAAGCTTAGTCACACGTTTGTGTTCTTCGATTTCTGACTTTCGAAAAAAATTGATCAAAGAATATGTATGAAATTTTGCGTTAAAAATGGAATAAAGTGTTCCAATTCACTTGAAATATTGACTGTGGCATTCGGCGAGTCCACTTTGTCTCAAAAAAGTGTTTATAAGTGGTACAAGCGCTTTACAGAAGGCCGAGAAAATGCACGCCAAGTTCGATCAAATGTGAAGGTTTTGCTCACTATTTTCTTCGATTACAATGGCGTGGTGCATCATGAGCTCTTACCAACAAGTCGTACGGTTAATAAGGAATACTACAAGGAAGTTATGCAACGTTTGCGTGAAGCAATACGGCTCAAACGATCGGAATTGTGGAAAAAAGAATCATGGATTCTGCATCACGATAATGCACCAGCTCACACATCAATGCTTGTTCGTGATTTTTTGGCCAAAAACAACACCCCAATCATGCCTCAACCACCTTATTCACCAGATTTGGCTCCCTGCGACTTTTTCCTATTCCCAAAACTGAAGAGACCAATGAAAGGAAAGCGCTTTGCCACAATTGATGAGATAAAGTCAGAATCGAAGAACGAGCTGATGGCCATACCGAAAAGCACATTTCAGAAGTGCTTTGAGGATTGGAAGAAGCGCTGGCATAAGTGCATTATATCTGAGGGTGATTACTTTGAAGGGGACAAAATGGATATTGATGAATAAATACTTTTCAAAAAAATTCAAAATTCACCTTTTCTTTTGGACAAAGCTCGTATTTGTTGCCTAGACTGATGACCTTGGAAATTATTTTATGTGCCCACATTTTTTTTGTTTTTATTATAATACGTTACTTGCCTACATAAAATACGTTAATATATAAAAATACTCATGTGGTGATAAAAAAAATCTATTCCCTATATGCATAATCATTTTGATAAGATATCAAGTTTAACGATGCTTTCATTTAATATTTAACCTCTTTGATAATCTCATTGTCATTACATTGTTTGGACAAACAGGAGGCCTTATTACAATATGTATTTTCGTATTACGACAACAAGAAAAAATGTTTCCGTAGAAAAGTTCGGAAACTGCAAATATTGAACTTAGAATGTTCTAAATGTCCTGGGTATTGTTCTTGTTCTATTAATAATAATATTATTAAATATTAAATAAAAATATATTCTATGTTAAGATTTGTTTAATAATAATTAAAATATTACATTGTTTGAGTACAAGATTACATTACCTAATTATAACATGTAAACAACACACAAACATATCATTATTTATATACTAATCTACTATTTTTGACAATGGCATATTTGCGAATTTTACAAAATGAATGCAAAACATAATTAGTTGATTAGATACAAAATAGAAACTGAAATAATTCTAATCTAACTTCATTACCGTTTCCTGGTACAATAGCTATATTTGAAAAGCATTAACTGTAAAAATACAAAAATAAAAACGAGAAAAATGCGAAATAATTTTGTAATGAGTGAAATTGAGAAAAAATTTCGATCTGAGATTGTGGCATCATCAGTCATGAATTTTAAAAGTTTTCAAATTTTCAAATTTTTTCTTTGTATTTAGCACCTTTGTACTTACTTCGGCAGTACATTTTTCAAGCCTTCTACTAGTTAGAATATTTGAAATTGGATTTTCTAGATATAGTAGTTCGACGAATTCTACACTCGCAATGAAACAGTGAAGTTTCCAATCTGCTGAAAGAGAGAACAGCACATTTGTTAATATTTAGCTGAATCTGATTACAATTATACCATTCACCTAAAACGCAGTCTTGATTCTAAAGAATCGAGAACTCGTTTTTAGAATTATTATATTCGAGACCTAGTCATTGAAAGAATAATCGCGATAGGAATCGAAAATTTTGAGAAAATTCGCGAGAACTACTAGGGTAGCCGTTTATATTTCGAGAACTGGCAACACTGTTAGTGTTGCCTCCGATCCGATGATTGCATCGTGAAGTTTGTCATTTTTGACAATATATTTACCTTGACAGTTTTATTATCCAGTCACTGTTTCTATTGTTGACAGTAACTTGAAAATTTTATTTCAACGAAAAAATGGAATTAATTCGCGAACATTTTCGTGCAATTATTTTCCATAACTTTCGGCGTGGATTATCTCAACAAGAATCCATCGACGAGCTGAATTCTTTACATGGTGATGAAGCACCATCGAAAACTATAGTATATCGTTGGTATAGTGAATTCAAACTTGGACGGCGTTCTTTGGACGATGAATTTCGTGAAGGTCGTCCCACAAATGTTCTTGTGTCGGAAAACATTAATGCAGTGTCTGAATTGATAATACAAGACCATCATGTGACATACCGCGAGATCGAAGCATCTCTAGTTATTAGTAACACCAGCGTGCATAAAATCCTGCATGAACATTTAGCTGTTAAGAAGCTATGTTCACGTTGGGTACCACATAATTTGACAACCGCTCAAAAAAGGACTCGCGTCGATTGGTGCCAAGAAATGCACAAATAATACAATGGCGATGCTTCAAAGAACATTTATAAAATCGTCATAGAACTTGGATCTATACGTATTATCCCGATAGTAAATAGCAGTCGACTGTTTGAGAATTCCAAGATGAGCCAAAGCCAACAAAAGTTGTTCGCGCTCGAAGCACATCAAAGCAAATGGTCTCCTGTTTTTTCGGAAAAGCCTGTCACGTTGCAACCGTGTTTTTAGAGAGTTGTAGAGCGGTCAATTCCGAATGGTATACAACTATTTGTTTGCCAAAAGTTTTTTACGACATAAGGAAAACAAACCGAAAACGACAGATCATTCTCCACCATGACAATGCGAGCTCTCACAGGTCGGTTCAAACAATTGAATATTTGACCGGGCAAAACATTGAATTGATGAGCCATCCGTCGTACAGTCCCGATCTAGCACCCTGTGATTTCTTTTTGTTCCCACACATGAGGAATAAACTTCGTGATCAACGGTTTTCTACGTCGGAAGAGACTATCGAAAATAGTTTTATTGCCTTTCAAAATATTTTCCTTGAAAACCATTGCACTTTTGCATTCGTTTAAATCAATTCGAAAAACATTGTTGCCACTGTGAAGGCGGTATCTCCAAAATATGAGTTTTGAATGCCTCAACTGCCTCTTCCGGATAATAAAACTGTCAAGGTAAATATATTGTCAAAAATGACAAGTTTCACGATGCAATCATCAGATCGGAGGCAGCATTAACAGTGTTGCCAATTCCCGGAATATAAACGGCTACCCTCGTAGCTTACTAAATAAACAATAATATAAAGAAGCCATAGGAATAATATGTCCGACTACAAAAAAACCAAACAACTATTATCTGTTGAGTTACATAGGCCGACAATCTAAACAAATAAGTAAGTTATTTAAGAAGCATGATTTTGATTTTGCTTTTCAAACTAACGATACGCTAGAAAAGTTAATTATAAATAACGAAAACAGAATAAATAAATTCAACAAATCAGGAATCTATAAGCTTTCTCGTGGTGATTGCTCTAAGATATATATGGGTCAAATTGGAAGATGGTAAAAAAGATATCAGAACAGAAAATAAGTTTTAATCATAACCACCTATGCAGTATGTTCAAATACTTGTAATTAGTTTCTTAATTCAGATTTCGTCATACTGCATTTTGGCCTCTATGAGTTCCTAGAAGATATAACTTATACCATACTTTAGTACAAGTGTTAGTTTTTAAGACTATGAAATATCATCTTGTATGTGGAAGAATCAGTGTGTTTAGCTTTTGAGGGAAAAAGGTGGGCGAATTTATTCTTTGCGTGTTTCATCGTGAATATAGGTGCGACACTGTGATTAATAATTTGCTGATGACGACAACTTAGTCGTCGAAATACGTATATAGAATACGAACATGGATGTGAAAAGGAGTCTTATTCTTTTTTTGATTAACGGATGTTAACTTGGAAATTCTTCCTACTGACTTCTTTGCAAAATACCAAACTATCACAAGCGCATATTACACGAGTTTTTTAGACAAATTAATGAAAATTAGTTTAAAAATTAATAAAATTTAATTTAGAAAAAATCGTTTTCCGCCAAGGCAATAACTCGTTCGACTCTACACAAGTGTAATGGCTATGGAACAAAATAAAAGATTTACGCTTCGATTTCTTGTTGCACCCGCCAAATTTAGCGCCGTCGGATTCCATATCTAAAAAAATAAATAACAGATCTGAAGTTTTCAATAGATAACGATGTTAAAGATGCTGTAAATGCTTGCTTTGATTAACTGGAAAGTCCTGAAGTTTAGTCATTATTATATTATTATATAAATTAATAGAGATTTTGCATCATCGCTGGTTCAAATAAATCAAAGTTGCAGAGGATTATGTGTTTTGAATTGAACGCAATTTCAAACGACGAAGTTCTTTTCTTTATTTTCATTCCACGAACTTTTTAACCCACCCTCGTACTTCCAAATAATCTAAATAAAGTTATAAAATTAAAAACAATACTTCTTCATGGAAAATATAAATTTAAGTTGTAATAAATTGGCGAACGATGAATCACCAGTTTAAAAAAACGTCTAGAAATCATGTGTGCGTTAGAAGGACTCTAATTCTATTGTTTTTACGCCATACAAACCCACCACCGAATATCTTACGCAATACTTAATATTTCATTTCATCATCGTTTCTGGAGGGAGAAAGGACTGTTGTTAATACACAAGCCGGCGCGTAAAAAAAGTTGATCAATACGTAAAATATGCGACTGTTATTTTATGAATGAATTTGTAGTAGCTCCCTTATCGTTTTAATTATGTAATCGATAACGTAACATACTTTAATAAGATGTGTTTCTAGGAATTGGCGTTTTTCTTATCGCGTATGCATGCTAACTGGAAAAATATAAACGTTTTCGCGGTCAATTGGTTGCTATTAGTAAACTGATTTTGTAATTTACAAGCTACGATTTTATAATTTATTTCCATTGTTATTTAAATTTAAATAATTATAAATTTTTTCATATTTTGTTACTAGCTAGTATTTGTAGGCTTTTATTGTACTCCCTCTTCTTGTCGTGTCAATAACGGATTATACAGTCAGAGACTAAAGTTTAAATACACCTCAAAAATTGTGTTTAAAGAAAAGTAAACGTTTCAGAAAAACTTATAGTATGCAGCTTTATTTGTCTTCATAAATAACAAAAAAACGATAACAAAAAATTTTCTGTACATTGCAAACATAACGGTAAATCCCACAATAACAACAAAATACAGCGGACAAAAGTTTAAATACATCTTGCAAAACAAAAAACTCCTTTTCATTTCTCAAAAACAAAGTACAGTTATATTTTATGAATGTACATATGTTTCGATCAAATTCTTTTTTAAAAGCCACCACTTGTTATTAGTAGCGGTCTTATTGTCAGCATTGGAAGTTCTATTGAAAATTATGGGCAAAGGTAAAGAAATTGAGTCCAGCGTTAAACATTTAATAATAAAACATTTTAAGGAAGGAAAATCCTATCGAGAAATAGGAAACTTATTAAATGTACCATTTTCTAGTATTCAAAATATAATTAGAAAATATAAGCAAACTGACTCAGTAGAAAATATGCCAAGAAGCGGTCGACCAAAAAAACTTTCCAGTCGTGATGTTAACCATATCGTAAGAGAAGTGAAAAAGAATCCAAGAATAAGTGCCCCAAAACTTGCAGATGATATCGCTAATAACTACAACAGGCATATGCATCCAAAAACTGTTCAAAGAGCATTGCGAGAAAATGGATATAAAAGCAAAGTTCCCCGAAAGAAGCCACTGATAAGTGAAAAAAAACAGACGACTTAGACTGGAGTTTGCAAATAAGTATAAAAACAAAGCCGCTGGGTTTTGGAAAACAGTTCTTTTTACAGACGAGAGCAAATTTAATTTATTTGGAAGCGATGGACGTTCAAAAATCTGGCACAAGCCAAACACTGACCTTCAAACACAAAATTTGGTTCCTACGGTAAAACATGGAGGTGGCAATGTAATGGTTTGCAGAGCGATTGGAGCAGCCGGGGTTGGGAATTTGGAGTTTATTGATGGCATAATGAATCAACATCTTTACAAGAGTATATTGGAAAGAAATTTGCAAGTATCCGTCGACATCTTGGGCCTTGGACCCCGTTGGATCTTTCAACAGGATAACGATCCCAAGCACACCGCACTTTCTGTGAAAGAGTGGTTGCTTTATTATGCTCCCAGGCAGCTCCATGGCCCACCTCAATCACCAGACTTAAACCCAATTGAGCACGTTTGGGATTTAATGAAGCGGAAATTAGCGAAAACTTCAATAACAAGCAGAGTTGCTAAAAGAAGCTCTTAAAAAAATCTGGTCTGAAATATCGCCTTCTGAAACAGAAAGCTTGGTACTTTCTATGCCACGCCGCTTGCAGGCAGTTATCAATAGCCATGGCGGTCCAACAAAGTATTGAAATGTTTTTCTTTTTTAAATTATTTAAAAAATGGAATAACATTCGAAGATGTAAATATGTTTGTATTTAAACTTTTGTCCAGTGAATTTTATCGTATTTTTAAGAATTACCGTTATGTTTGTAATGAAGTCTATATTTTTTGTTATCGTTTTTTTTTTGTTATTTATGAAGACAAATAACACTGCATACTATAAGTTTTTCTGAAACGTTTACTTTTCTTTAAACATACAATTTTTGAGGTGTAATTAAACTTTAGTCTCTGACTCTATACACGCATATTTTGTATGCAAACATCAGTAGTATACAAATTGTTTGTTAAGGGACAGGTCATAGACGATATGAAATTTATTTGTTGAACTGTTAATTCAATCGCTGCGCTTATCCCACTACACTAACATCTATTGCCTCGAGCATTAGATAGTAAACTGGTTCAGTTACACTTTGGCTTGCGAGGTGGTATAGTCGACTTTGATGAAAATGAATTATTTTACGATCGAAAAGCGCATTCAAATTGTAAAATTATTTAATAAAAGCAATTCTATTCTCAATATTCGTGGCTTATTTGCAGAGTTTCCCCTGTAGACCTACACTACCGCTCACGGAAGTGGACAGCAACTACATCAAGGAACAACAAGAAAAAAAAATATCAACGAAATTAAACAAAAATTAATATTTATTGCTTCTTTATATAATAAAAATTAAAATTACAATTCATTAAACTTATTCCTAATATACTTATATAAGGTTTTCCAATAGGGATGATATGATTTTGAAGAGACATTTCGGCCATTTGTAATATGTCATGATCTGTCATTTGTTTTTCATTGTATTCAGTAGTGTTTACAATTTCATCATGGAGAGATATACACAAGAACAACGTTTACAAATTATTCAGTTTTATTTTCAAAATAATCGTTCTCCAATTGCAACTTTTCGTGCGCTTTTGCCATTTTATGGTCATAATAATCGTCCAAGTGTGCTCGCTATTCGTCGAATTGTTAAAAATTTTGAGGTTACATTTTCTATACATAATTTTCAAGTGCCAATAAGACAAAGAACCGCTCGAAGTAATGCAAATATTGCTGTCGTTCAGGCAAGTGTTACTGAAGACCGTAATTTGTCGATTCCAAGACGTTCTCAACAATTGCGACTGTCTCAAACCTGGCTGATTTTCAGAAAGGATTTGGGTTTGCATCCCTATAAAATTGTTCTCACTCAAGAACTAAAGCCATTGGACCACCGTAAATGTCGTGAATTTGCTGATTTTGCCTTGGAACAACTTGAAAACGATGACGATTTTTTTAAGAAAATCATCTTCTCTGATGAGGCTCACTTTCATCTGGATGGTGTGGTAAATAAACAAAACTGTCGATTCTGGTGCGAAGAAAATCCACAAATTATTTATGAAAAATCATTACATTCACCCAAATTGACAGTTTGGTGTGGTTTTTGGTATGGTGGAATCATCGGTCCGTACTTCATTCAAAATGAAGCTGGTAACACCGTTACTGTCAATGGAGAGCGGTATAGATTGATGATAACCAACTTTTTATGCCCGACATTGGAAGAAGTTGATTTTGACAACATTTGGTTCCAACAAGACGGGGTTACGTGCCACACAGCAAATGCAACAATAGAATTATTGCGAGAAAAGTTTGGAGATTCGATTGTTTCAAGAAATTGTGATATTGAATGGCCTCCAAGAAGTTGTGATTTGTGGGGTTATTTGAAGTCATTGGTCTATCGAAATAAACCAGACTCTCTTTAAGCTTTACAAGTCAATATTGAACGTGCCATTCATGTCATACGACTAGATTTAGTGGAAAAAGTGCTCGAAAATTGGGTTCATCGAATTCGTTCCTGCAGAAGAAGTCGTGGAGGCCATTTGAATGACGTTTTATTTAGAACTTAATTGTATCGATTGTACTTCACATTAAATAAAAAACTTTTGAATTTTCTTAACAATAAGTGTGTTTTTTTTTTAAAGAAATCATATCACTCTTATTGGAAAACCTTGTGTATTATATTAATTATACTTTCTTTTCATCGAAGAAACCACCGTCCGCGGCGATTACAGCTTTTGTTATTCGGGGCATTCTTTCTATTAATTTTCGTATTACCTCTGGCATAATGTTATTCCATTCTTTTTGTAAAGTATTCCAAATTTTTTCCTTCGATGCTGGACATTCCTTTCACACTCTTCTATCGAGTTCATCCCATAATAATTCGATGGGATTGAGGTCTGGACTCTAAGGTGGCCATGTCATTACTTTCAAAATATTTTCATTTTCTCCGCCTCAAGGTAATTTTTGCACAACAACGATATGTGGTTGAGGTCATTATCATGCATAAATTCAATATTATTACCGATTAATCGCAGATCTGATGGTAAATTGTGATTTTCCAAAATTTCTCGGTAATTCTCCTTTTTCATAGTACCATCTATTTTTATTAAATCTCCCCATTCCGGCTAATGAAAAACAGCCCCAAACTAACAAGTTGTAACATAAATCCTGTCCGAAAATTTGTAAAACTTGTTTATTAAATTTTTGTACAAAGTTTTTATTTATCAATCGTCAATGTATTTTCCCTCATTATTTATTACCGCTAGCCATCTTTCAGGTAACATATGAATTCCTCTACGGAAAAATTCTTCGGATTTTGAATCAAAAAATAAAGTTACTGCGGTTTGAACATCTTCTTGGGAATTGAAGCTTTTTCCATCAAGGTGGTTTTGTAAGCTTCGAAATAAGTGGTGATCCGTAGGAGCAAGGTCTGGGGAGTACGGTGGATGTGAAATTTTTTCCCAGCCAAGTTCTTCCAATTTCTGAGAAGTGATGCGAGCCGTATGTGGGCGGGCATTATCTTGATGGAACAGAACACCGCGTCGATTGACCAGTGCTGGGCGTTTTTTTCGCAGGGCTTCCATTAAACGGTCGAGTTGCTGACAGTAAAGTGCGGCAGTGATGGTTTCGTTCATTCCCAGCATCTCAAAATGAATTACACCTTTAATATCCCACCAAACACAGAGCAATGTTTTCATTGGATGCAGTCCAGCTTTAGGCGTTTGCACCGCCTTCTCACCAGGACTAAGCCATTGATGATGACGCTTAATATTTTTGTATTGCACCCACTTTTCATCTCCGGTAACAATTTGATTTAAAAACGGAGCACGGAGATGACGAGAGTGCATTGAAATGCACACATCAATACGATGTTGGAGTTGTGCTGGCGATAGTTCATGCGGTACCCATTTTCCTAACTTTACCACTTTTCCCAATGATTGCAAATGACGATGTATAGTCATATGACTTACGTCAAATTCTTGTGCAAGTTCTCGCACTGTTGTAAATGGATTATTTTCAACCCGAGCTCGAAGGACCTCCCTATCAAATCCAGAAGGCCGCCCGGTACGCTCGTCATCCTTCAAACTTAAGTCACCGTTTCGAAACTTTTCAAACCATCTCCGACACATCCGTTCACTAACAACATCATTGCCATAGACACCTTGAATGTTTCTAGCCGACTCACTCGCGTTATTTCCTTTTTTGTATTCGTAAAGCATAACATGTCGAATATGTTCTTTTGTCACTTCCATCTTTAATGGACGAAAAAGAAATTGAGAACAATATGTACACTCTTCAAAAGTTGCAGAAGTACTGACTAACTTATTGCGAATAAACCAATATGACTCATATTGCAGAGATTTCGCAACGTTTCGTCGTAATGCGTATATATGCGAGTTGCTGCGAGAATCGGACAGAATATAAGTTACAACCTGATATAACAGAACCATCCCCATGTTTCACCGTTGGAGCTGTGCAATCTGGCAACATTTTTTCTCGCGCCGATCGTCTGACGAAAATTCTTCTCTTTTGCCCGAACACTTCAAATTTCGATTCGTCAATCCACGGTATGTTCTTCCACTCATCGATTGTCCAATTACGGTCTAACTTTGCCCATTGAAGTCGTTTTTGCTTATTTCCATGTCGTAATAATGGTTTCCGTGTAAATTTGCCTCCACTAATCGTCGTTTCACTGTACTCACAGAAATTTTTTTAGCACGGCACTGATTAAATTCGGCTGTTATTTCAGATGCCGTTAATTTTCTATTTCTTTTGTTAATTAATTTAATTCTTACGTCGTCAGCTTTGGAAGTGCCTCTCGATGGTCCCGGCCGATTACGATCTTCCAGACTGCCAGTTTCTTGAAACCGACGAATTGTGAGATTCGCTATCGATTTTTTCACTTTTAATTTTTATATACCACGAACTGAATATCCCTCACGATGCATAGTAAGTATCGCTGATCGTGTTCAACTATCAAGTGGCTTTCCCCGTGGCATTTTGTAAACAGAAATTACACTATTCGCTTACAAAATAGACAACTTCACACAAGCACATTCTCTAGTGATCTACTGATGGGCACAAGGAGGTAGTAATAGGGTAACTGACTCATTTCAGGTAAATTTTTAGACTTTGGTCCCTTCTTAATAACCCTACCATAAATCCTGATTATATAATATATAATTGGAATGCTATTGAGATGCAATATCAAGTAATTATAGTTATTGTTAGATAAAATTGTTACTATCATATTATTTGGAGAATATATACAAATACAATACCTATTTGAATTATAAACCTTCTTAAGAATAAGGTATAATAATACTATCGCTATTTATTGGCATTAATATAATTTTTATAATCGTTATATAAAATTTAATCTAGTGTCCATACTCTTCTACGAGCGGGAGTGTATTCCCAGTATCAGTACAATTCAGCGTACTGTAAAGCAGTGGCGGCTCGTGAGTATTTGACATGGTGAGGCAGATAGAATAATAAATATTCAAAATTGTTTACAATTGATTAATAAACTCTATATACCTACTACATATAAAAACAGTTTATATATATTTATATATATATATAGGGCTTCCAGTACAAACAGGGCTGCCAGACGTGAACTGAGCCCTATATCGCGCCCCATTCGATTTTTAAGGGAAAACGAAGTTTCAAAGCAAACCCTTGTGAAACGAAAATAAATATTCTAAAAAATCAAACAAATTCTAAAAACATTAATCGAAAATAAGAACTCAATCTTTTAGAATTTAAAAATAAAAAATAAATACATTCCTATTATAATATAAAATTTAATAATATAACAAATATATACATATATATGTATATATATAAATCAACAACAATCCAATAACAAAATTTCAAAATTACATGCAAAATGAAAATATTTTAAAATACAGAGAATTTCCTTTATTGGCATTGCACGTAGAATTACATTTAATAGATTTTACTTCTTGTATAGCAAAGGTATCCTCCGGTTTTTTGTGTTAGCAAAATAATCAATTACATCATTATAAAATCGTTCATCCCTCGTCATCGTTTTAACCAATTCCTTTTCGATTGCAATTAGTGCACAGTTACTAAGTCTTTGTTGTCCAATTGTATTTCTAACATACGATTTTATACGTTTCAATGTGGAAAAACTTCGCTCAACGGACGCGGAAGTTACCGATATGGTAACTACTATACTTAGCAATTTAAAAAGTTCTGGCATACAGATGGCTAACTTTTGTTCGTGCATAAATCTTAACATTTCACATGGTGTTTTAGAATTACCAAGGAGTTGCATGTCACTATAAATAACAGCTAATTCATTTTTTAATTGAATTTGATCAAAAAATTTATATTGTTCAAACAAATTATTTAAGAGCCTCTGAGGAAATGCCTTCGAATATTCTTCAAATTTACTTTCTGTTAATAAATCAATAAAAGCAAGTTTTTCTAAATCAATAAATCTAATTTCAATTTGACTAATAAACGTATCTAGAATTTCGAAAAATAATTTTCTATAATTTTGTTTAGTATCTGGAACGTCATCAATTCTACGCCTTTTATGTGCAACAGATTCGTCAGACATCGAATTTTCGTATACAGTACTGAAATATGTATCACACTCCCGAAATTCTCTAAACTTATCAAGCAAAAAACGTAATTATTATTATTATTATTGAAATTTCTGTTAGACTTACCGTGTATTGTAAGAGATTTTGATAAACCAGGGTTTGGTCTTGGAAGGTTTTTGACATATAATTGATCTTCTACCGATAGAACAACGAACGTATTTCTTATTAAAAAATCTACAATGTCTTGTGTATTTCTTACATTTTCTAAATCCATATTCACAATTTTTAAATCACTGAAAATATCACTAAACAAATATTAAAATATTTAACCTAACTTTGTTATTCCCCCAAGTTTAACTTGGGGGAATAACAGAGAATGTCAGCCTCGAGTATATTCGGTAGTTCGGCGATTGTGATTCGATGAGAGGCTCAGTTTAAATTGGCTTCAGGCTAAATAATACATACATACATACATTGATATCTAAATAATATCTACTTGAAACAATAAAAATACTCCTGTTAAAACTTAAAACATATTATTTGCGTGGAGGAAATATTGAGAAACTGTACAAGAAGAATGTAAACCTTTAGACATCTTTATATCATTAAATAAATACTTAATTTATCCTATTAATAATGCTTTATATATTATTAAAAAATTCAAAAATCTCACAATAAAGTTAGAAAAATCTATTAACTTTTTGAATATTTTTTCTTCTTTGTTATCTTAAATATGTAGCTAATACTTTACTGTAATTTCCATAGAAATTGAGAATTTTTTTGACTGCTGTAGTGCGTTATAAATTTTCAATGAGAGGCAATGAGTGGCCGGGCCTCAAATATTCGTGTTTAGTAGGGATATACATAGATCAAGCATGAAGTTGGTCGGGGCAAGTATACGCGCTCGTACATTCGCACGGAATTAAAATGAAATGATAAATTTGTACTTTGCTTGTAATGCCGGTTTATTTAAAACTATTTTCTTATTGTTTATAAGATAAAATCTGAATAAAAGATGATAATTAATTTATAAAGAATTTTAAAAGTATACATATTATTCTTGTTATAATTCCAAGATTTAGATGGTGAGGCACTGCCTCACCTGCCTCACCTGACCAGCCGCCACTGCTGTAAAGACGTTTGAAAACACTGGTTCCCTAAATACAAACAAAAATAAAATACCTCATTTACATACCAAATCAAAATAATAAAGTAGAAATATTGCCTGATGCCGACAATGACTTAATTTTACCACCTCAAGAAAACAATGGTTTTCCAGAAAATATTGGATTAAATGAAAACACAAATGAATTAGAAATATGTGTTTGCGCTTTAACAGAATTTCAGCCGACACTATCAATACCTTAAATAGCCGCCGAAGTAAATGTCAGCCATGCGATTGTTTTTAATATATTTAAAAAAATAAATATCCTTCATACATATACAGCATCGCAACAAATGTATGAGGGTGATTATTTTCGTAGAATGCTATTTTGTGAAACCATACTAAATGTTTTTTTTTAATCACTTAAGGTTGATATACCAGGTGTACCGGAAAGTCATTACTGGCTTTTTCGTAAAAAAACTACACAATTTTTAAGGAAATGGAACAATTTTTTTATTCAAATTATTGGCCATTTGACTCTACACATCTCACCCATCTCTCAGGCAATTTATGGATGCCATCCCAAAAATTCTATTTATAAGTAGTAAAACCATTCATCGAGCTACTTTCTAACTTCTTCGAAACTGGCGAAGTGCTGCTCTGCGTATCCCATTGATACGAAAAGGTGATGGTCGGACGGGGCAAGGTGTGGAAAGTACGGTGGGTGTGATATTAATATTATGTCCCATTCAAGTGCTTTCAAGGCTTCCTTGACCGGTTTTGCTGTATGAGACGGCGAGTTACCGTGCTGTGACATCACTTTACCGTGTCTTCGGGCCCATTCTGGACGTTTTTCTATCAATGCATGGTTCGAATTGATAATTTGTTGTCAATAGCGATCAGTATTAACTGTTTCACCAGGTCTCAACAGTCCGTAAAACACCACGCCACTCTGGTCCCACCAAACACAGAATATTGTCTTGCGACCAAAACGATTTGGGCCTGGAATCAAGGCGCCGGCTTCACCAGGTGATAACTGTAATTTTCCATCTTTTGGATTTTTCTCATTGCTCATAATTGGTCGCTAATCGTTTCTTGGAGCACATTTAATGCTTGTGCCAATTGTTTTTGAATTTGTTTTGGGCCTTCATCCAATAACTCCCGCAATTTCGCATCTTCAAACTTTTTCGGTCTACCAGAACGGTCTTTGCCTTGCACATCGAAATCACCACTTTTGAATTGTTGAAACCACGCCTCACATCTTTTTATGGTTAGAGCGTGCTCACCGTAAGTTTCTACCAGCAAACGATTACTTTCAGCGCCCTTCTTCTTTTGATTAAATAAGAAACGTAGTGCGTGCCGCAAATGTACTTTTCAGGCACAAAACTCAACATTTCAAAAAGGTATAAATCTATATGACAGTTTTAAAGTAGAATAAAATGACATATGTGTCAAACCATAACAATGCATACTTAAGCCTAGCGACATCTGTTATAAAAACCGGTAATAACTTTCCGGTACATCTAATATAACCCCTTTCCACATTAATTTTAGTATTCTGTATACGTATTTCGACAACTAAGTTGTCATCATCACCAGATAATTAAACAGTGTCGCAGTGGCAAAAACCCGCACGAAACAAATTCCGTGCACAATCTGCATCGTCGAAAGCCTAAATAATCACTGTGCGCTGCTTAATTATCTGCTGATGATGACAACTTAGTTGTCAAAATACATGTACAGAATACGAAAATTAATGTGGAAAGGGGTTATATATCAAACCTTAAGTTAATCAATCACAGGTTCCATCAAAATTACCATACTAAATGTGTCTCAAAATGATAACAATAGTTTTCTAATATTACTTTAGCCATGAGACGACATTTTATTTGCATGAATATACATTATGCAATAGAAATATTGGGAGATAGTGATCTAGAGAATACAAGGTAGTTAATTGTTCCCCTACGTGCATTGCGTAATAGCAATACCCTCAAAAAGTGAATGTTTATGTAGGTAATCCAGCTGGTAGAATAATGGGTCCGTTTTTTATTCCTGGCAATTAAAATGCTAATCAGTATTTGCACATGTTGAGAGACGTAATTATTCCTGCAGTTCAAACACATTTCGGCATCAATACAACAATAATTGTT